>PYHW01009486.1:13047794-13066791 GCA_013186435.1 Turdus rufiventris
AAAAAAGGCTCTAAAATCATGTGCAGCTGAAAGCAGGAAAGATCGAGACCTTTGCTATGCTGTAACTGCTGCAGCACCTACAGGAAAAAAGCATCGAAATACAGTTTATGTTTTTTCTGATTTCATATATAAACCAAATTCCAAAGCTTAATAGAACTATATTTAATGAATGAAAAACAGTAACACCTACTTGTTTTTATGTTTTGTCATTAAAACAAAATTCCACAATCAAAGTATCAGAAAACTAGTACAAAGAACAAAATAAGACATCACTGGTAAGCTGACAAAAGAGTTCCATTAAGCAATATGGCTACACAAAGAACACCACTACTCAGTTTTTACTAGCTGGAAAACACAAGCATGAAGCAAAGCAGGCCACTTATTAACTGAACTGCTGAAGACTAAGCCCATTGCTTATTAGCTCTTTTCTCTATTCCAAAGAGTACTGTTTTATAAATATCTTAAAATTAATCTTCTTTAGTAAACACCATTGCATCAGAGAATAATTCAGTATGGAAGACAACTAGGCAGGTCACACTCCTGAATGTACAAAAACTGCTCAAAACCTATGAGGAAATGAAACAAAAGGAAGGACAAGTATCAAACTCACCATGGACTTGATTGATTTCTGAATTCTGAGAAAGAATTTCATCTGCTAATTTTTGAGCAGTTGGCAAAACTTCTGTGTGGTGTACTGTGATCAAATACTGCACAAATTTTTGTAGTTGGTCTCTGTTCATTTGAAAGAGTGTCTCTGAAATGGGAAGATGCAGTTTGACCTGATCAGGCTTGCGGATCCGGTACAAAGAGAGTGCCACAACGTGGGCACAATAAAATATGTCCTTGTTTCCACAGCTACAGGTCACTGAGGTAATCTTGCAACGATCAAAGCTGATAGCTACATTGCAAACAGTTTCTGGCTCCGATTGCATTGCAGGCTCTGTTACTGTACCACTCAAGTGGAAACCTGTGCAGGGAAAAAGAGAACTTAATGATATATGTAAAATACTACTTATCATTATCAAGAAAGTTTTGTTACGGAAAATCATACATCTCAAAGAACTTGTTTTAATTACAAATACGATTAATCCTTTCTTCCATACATACCTCTTTCATATCCAATAAAATCAAAAGGGGAGTAAAAAATTAGTTTACAAGCCTACTGCCATTCCACACATTCACAGAAGTTTGACAGCACTTGGTAAATGACAGCTGCAGAAGCAGAACAGTGTCCCATCAAGACCAACATGAAACAGTAAATGGGCAGCAATTTTCTAAACCCCCCCACCAGGGAGCCTGTAGCACCTACCAGCAAATTTAAGCATTCTCTCAATAAGTGAGAAGGAAGTAGTGCACTCTAGTGGCATGAGCTCAGGTCCTAGTTTCAACTGACTCCCTGACAAGTCACATATCCTCTCTGCTTTCACCTCTCCCACCACCGACCTCATGCTAAAGCTCACTGTCCCCTAAGTGATCCAGTAGAAGAGGCGTGTTTGTGCAGCATTTTGGACATGGAAACTGCTGCAGTTACTAATACAGAGTACGTCAGACTTGTAACGCTTCTGTTACAAGACACATATGCACTGTTCCAGATGCATATGGAGTCTGCATTATGGTCCTATGTTTCAATCAGCATAATATTAAGCACAAGGCAAAAGAGCTAGGTCTGCACGTACTGTAAGAAGACATGGAGTACCCTAAGCCAGATGTTTCCCTCAGCAAATACACCACGTGCCAGCACAGCACAAGATCTCAAATGCTGAAGTTTCAACCTAAACCCACCCATCTGTCCAACATGAAGGCTCAGATTTGCTTTATCACTGAATGGCAGAATAAGGGAGTTTCTTTTCAATTTTACATTTATTTCAGCTCAAACATTAAATCAGAGACGCAGATACAGAACAATGAAACTGAATTTCATATGCCATACCAGCATTAGATTTGGAGAGTACAGTAATTTCACGACCATAAGGCGCACTGGACTATAAGGCACACCCGCCGGCAGTCAGCAAAATTCGCAACATTGTAGATCAGATAAGGCGCACCAGACTATAAGGCACACCTTTTTTTTGCATTGAGGCTCTGCCCCCAGCTCCCCCTGCGCAGTTGCTGGCCGAGGCCCTGCCCCCACCAGGCAGCCATGGGCCCCCGAGCATGCCTGTACCTGGCGGGGCCAGGGCATGCCCGCCACCGCTCCGTGGAGCGTCCCTGGGGCCGGGGCATGCCCACTGCCCCTCTGTGGGGCATCCGTGGGGCCGGGGCATGCCCGCTGCCACTCCGTGGCGCGTCCCCGGGGCCCCGCTGCTCCAGGAGTCCCCTGGCACTCCGGGTGACCCGATGCTGGCAGGCTCACCCTGTGCCGCTGCTGCCCCGAAGTTGGTGGCTCTCCCCCTCCCCGCGTGGCAGCCGCCCCGATTCCAGAGGCTTTCCCCCGCCCCCGTGCAGGGGACGCCCTGATGCCAGCAGGCCCGCCCCGTGGAGCCCCTCTCCCCTCACATCCCGACGTTGCTGTGGGGCCACTCCCCCTCCCAGCCTGGCACAGCCCCGTGGGACATCTCTCCCTCCTCATAGCCCAGCACAGCCCCATGGGACACCACTCCCCCTCCCAGCCCCGCTGCCACTCCCCCTCACAGCCCGGCCCTGCTGCGGGGCCACTCCCCCTCGCGGCTCGCACTTCCAGGTTAGCAACTTTTGCCACTTTGTAGCTCAGATAAGGCGCACTGGACTATAAGGCGCACTTCCGGATTTGAGGGAAAATTTTAGTCAAAAGGGTGTGCCTTATAGTCATGAAATTACTGTACATATAATAGATGCAAGTAAGGCACTATACAACAAATACATACAACAGAAACAATATAAACCCACACTCCCCCAATGTCATAAATTCATCTAATATTCTCGAAATACCAAAGAAGGGTACTACAGGAAGCATTATCACATGAAGCATAGACATGGGAGGAGAGGGAAAAGCAATATATACATAACTCTACTCCAAAATGCTGTATCCCAAATCATTTTTAAAAAGCTCTTCATCTCACAGGAAACAAAAAGGAAAATTTAATTTTTTCCATTTGTTTAAGCTTTATGTTTCAGAGCAGACTATGCAGTCAGCATCACTGCAGTACATTCACACTCCACCCTGAAGAAGGTCATATGCACACACTAACATTGACTTTGCAGTGGGATGTTCCCCAGGTAGTTAGGAGTCAAGGCTAAAGAGGTAGTCAGTGTAAAGTGCACAGAGAGGAAAGGCAGTGGATGAACAAGACCATGTTCAAGCAGTATTCTTGTTCCTATTCACCCCCTGTTGACAGAAAGGGAGTATAAGTGCCCCTCACGTGATGAGCTCCTTCCTCAGTCTTTCCTTTTGGTTTTTAAGTAGTCATAGCATGCTCTTTTAAGTGCCTTCTCTCAAAAAGAAGGGCTTTGTTAAAGTTTAACCAACTCTGTCTATTTCTACTTCATTCCCAGTAAGTGAAAGCTAGACTGACGGTCGCAAAGAAACTGCATGTGAGATTATTTTATTTTCACTTTCCTGTGAAGCATACATTAAAAAAACCCCATCTGTAGCCGACGAGCTGAGGAAAAGTCTAACACTTGAACACAGAAAGAGCCTGATCCTACTCATTCCTATTTTTGTAAATACCTTAACTCCTATTAATTATAGTAGAAAACCACCCAACGAAAGCTTTTCCATTAAACTGATGCAAAGTAATAATAGAACAGACCAATCACCTACTCTAACAATATTATCACTTTCAATTTTTCAATATATTGTTCAAGCATTCAAAAAAAGTTAAAACCCTCATCGAAACATGAAGGTCTCTAGAAACACTGAGTTAAGAGCAGGCCTGCTCTTAAATCCCTGCACTGCTCAGATACCAACTCAGGTCATGGCTCCCTCTCCACTAAGGGCTTTTTATGAAGAATTCATGGTACAAGCACCAAAATTTAAAATATTCAGAAACACAGATACTGGTCTAAACAGTGACAGCACTAATATAGTCACCCTACAGTAATTTCACGACCATAAGGCGCACCGGAGTATAACGTGCACATTTTTTGTGCAACGAGGAGCTGCACCGCGCACAACAAAGTAATGAATTAGTAACGGAATCACACAATAGCAGGGTTTACTGGCAGGTGCTCAATTTGCCAACATTTTTCACAGATTGGCGTAGCCTTTAAACGCAGCCTCAAGTGCCCTCCCCGTGCCGTGGGCCCTGGCACTCCCACCTGCCCCCGGCACCAGCTGGTGAGGCGCAGCTCAGGGTGGCCGCAGCTCGCGGCTGTTCGGGGCTGCCCACACTCCGGGTTGACTCGGAGTGGCTGTGGATCGTGGTTTCTGTGGCCGCCCGGTTCCTCCTTCTCTGCGCCGCCCACGCCAGGCCAGCAGCAGCAGCTGCTCCTTTCCTCCTTCTCCACGTCACCCACGCCGTGCTGGCAGCTGCTCCCTGCCTCCTTCTCTGCACTGCTCGTGCTGGGCCGGCGGCATGTGCTCCCTCCTTCCCTGCGCCGCTCGCACCAGGCCGGCGCTGGTGGCTGCTCCCTGCCTCCTTCCCCACGCTGCTTGTGCCGGGCTGGCGGTGGCGGCTCCCTCCTTCTCCACGCAGTGGCCAGGGCCGGCTCGCTCCCAGCCGCACCCACCTGCTCCCCTCATGACTCAGCGCTCCCGCGGTACCGCCCCCCACTGCGGCTCCCACTTCTGGGCTGGCAAAAGTCGCAACTTTGTACATTATATAAGGCGCACTGGATGATAAGGCGCACTTCCGGGTTCGGGCCGAAATTTTAGTCAAAATGGTGTGCTTTGTAGTCGTGAAATTACTGTACTTAACCTACCCTTAACTTACCAGGAGTTTAAACAAAAACACCTGCTGTTCTTGCAGGCTAAAGAGGTGGAACGCACCAGGATATGTATCCTAATTATGAAACATTGTTTTCCTCCTCTTTGTCTGTTTGCATTTTTAAAGGAAGAAATTGTTTAGTAAATATGACCTTTAAAAAGTGTTAACCATATCAGAAAAAAACAATTCAGTTCAGAAGCACTGGTAAGGCTGTTGCAATGTAACCAACCAGAAATTAAATAACATCACCACTGACCCTCAACACTTCAGAGTACTGAATCCATAGCTTTCTTCCTCTTTTTTATTTTTTTTTTTAACCTAACCATCCAATATTCTCCTACTAAAGTATGAAAAGCTTGGAGCAGGTAAAATGTTGATGCACTGTGCTTTGCTAGGAAGTGTACTGCTAGGAAGCAGTAATTTACAGCCTGTCAAGAAACAAGATGTTACATACTCCTGAAAAAAGACAAAAAATCACCTATGTGCAGACCTGAAGAAAATTACATTTCACTAGCAAGTGCAAAGGAACAGAAAAGGTCTCCCTAAAACTTAGATGCCCTCACCCTAAACAAGTACTTCCCTTCAAAGGGAAAATTTCTCTTTTACCTGAAGTTCCACAACCTTTGCTAGAAGTATTTTTCCAAATATATTCCACACTACTCTAAGAACAGTAATATTTCAGTTTTTAGTTAAAGTGCTGATTATTAGCTAAATACAACGAGAGTGAGTTACAGGCAGAAAAGTGCGTTCACTACTGCCTACAGAAGCTATTTATAGAACAGGCACGTTTCACCTTTTCCTTTAGTGGTAGCAGTTTGAAATGTTTTACTGTTCTCAAAACAGCACATGATCAGTCACTCAAGCTCGGTTGACACATCCAACACACAGAGGCTTTGCATTCTGCAAAAATGTGTTTAGAGAAGCAGTTGAAGCATTATGACAATGTATAAAATAAAGCTCTTTTACAAAATTACTTTGCTTCTGTTGGACACGCACTTCAAACAAATCTCAAATGTTATTTAATAGCCAATAAAACAGTGTTCTCAGATGTCATACATTTGGAAGGGAACTATGCCAAAGTGCCATCAGGAAGAAAGTATTTAAAAGTCTGTGATTTTTACAAAATAACTTTTGCCAAAATCTGGTAGACAGCATTCAATCTGTTGACTAAAAATATTCTGGGGCTTTAAAGCCACCTGGTAATTGGAAATTCACACTATTACAATGTAATATTTGCCAGCACAAGGATATATGCCTGTCATAACAAAACAAAAAAACAAAACCAAAAAAAATTAACACTTTAGAGTAAAATGAAAGCAAGTTCAAACTATAACACACTAAAGAGTAGAAAAAAAAAAGTGGCACGTGGAAAACAGCAGCAGGTGGGCTTTTAGTTACTCAAGTCAGAAGCAAATTTTGAAATAGTGAGTTTCACTACCTGATAGGATAAGTAGCAAAGTTACTGCACCAAATAATCATCATTAATGACACCTCAGGAGCTGTCATCTCTAATGTCAGTGTTAAAAAGCATCATCCTCAATAAGACAAGTCCAAAGAGGCATTTTAAAAACATACAGACCAAAATGAACAAGTACTATCAGAAGTAGCCACGTAAAATGCTGGGAGTGTGTGGTCTATTTCTTTGTGTGTCCAGCCAACAATTCCAGTGGCTAAAAAAAAAAACTGCAAAAAACCCAAACGACAAGAACAACAACAATTATTTTACATTTTGGTGCAACTGCAGTTGAAGGATTTGTTTGAAACACATCCACACATCACCACTAGACACTGTTTAACAGAAAATACAAAAACGTCAGAATTGGATTACAGTAATACCCCAAAGCTTAAAAAATAGTGCTCTTGATTAGCTTTCTGTCATGTGCCTTTTGAGAACATTGTTCATACTTCACCCACTATGTACAAATTCTCCTGAAATCAGAAAGTATACTATTAGTTGTACTTAGAAATTAATGTTCTCTTTAACACTAATTAATGACTCTTTTCCCATGTATAAATACTGTTTGCTTGTCAGGAATACACAAGAACTGCTTTATTTTCACAAAAGAGGCCAGAAGATTAAGTTATTACTAGGAAAAAAATGGAAGAGTTTGATCTGTAAGCAGGGTAATTCAGCAAGACCTATGCAGGTATTGCCCCTGCATATAACTTTACATTTAGACTATTATATTACCTGGCAAACATATAATCACTGTGTAAAGTGTAAACACCTTTGTTTCATCTCATCTACCTGACAGCAACAGACAAATGCTTCTGGAAAGTAGTTTCCAACCATGCCCATTAGCTATTTTTTCATATTTACATCAGTGGTTACATTTTTTTCCCCAAGACAAGCAAAAGTCTAAACCATGTTTAGCTCATTCAAATTTTGTCTTTTAAAAAGTGGTTTTCCTTTGCAATGGTAAAGTAGCATCCAATTTTCAACTCTGTATGAACTTTGGAACACTTTAAGGACAGATCAACAATACCCTTTGAAATTACTATGAAGTCAAAACTTTGAATGCTACCTTAGCCTAAAGCTAATTTTAACAACCTCTTCACAAAACAGAGAAAACATTGATTTAAAATAAAAAAATATACATCCTTTGTATCTTAAACATGCCACTACAAAGATATTAAAGAGTTCAAAAAGAAATTAAGAACAGTACATAAGATGCCTACTGTTTCTGATCAATGCATAGGGAATAGACAAACCTGTGTTTTGATATCATTGCCACCTATAATAAAACTAGTATTACCTCTGCACCCAAGCACTAACAGAGCGTATCAACTAACCACCTGGATTTTACAACTCCCATTCATAAAGGTAATAGTCAGGATTTGGTAGTTTGAATTTTTCAATCAATTTCAAAATTTCCTATTTTGCAAGCAAGACAGTGGAAGTAGCATTAAGTCCAGGCACACAGGACAATGACACCTTGAACATTCACTAGCACTGCACAGTTCCAAGAATACGCGCACTGCAACAGAGGAAGCCCTAGTGACTTGAACATCAAGATTTATTTGTCCGAACACTGAGTGCAACAGCTGCATTTAAAAATACCAATCTTCCAGGTCTTCCAGCCCAAACCTTCAAGCCTGACAACTGGTCAACTCATTCTGTCTGTTAAACAAAGGCCTCCACTAATCGTCCAAGCCAAGTCTGATCATATGTCTGCAGCTCAAAAGCAGCCACATATCACTGCAGCCCAAGCAGGAGTCATGGATGACAGCGGACAAATCCATCCAGATTACTATTCCCTAAAAAGAAGGAAAGGTTATGCAAACAACAAATAACACAGGAAAATGCCTTCCACTGCCCAATAGCTGTATCAGATCTGGACTGGTTTACGACAGATGCAGACTGCAGCACCTCACGCTGTCTGGAATAAAACATACACCAAATGAACATGGTGGCCTGAAGGGTCCCTCAAGGTTTTACTGCTATCCCTGTGGTTAAACAACTTGCAACTCACCCCACAGGGACTCCATACAAATCACAGAACTGCATTCTCATCAGCACTGCTCACAGCTTCAGATCACATCTCTGCAAAACCTGAAAGTTGTCTGCACTTCAACTAATTTAATACAGATATAGTCAAGCCCATTTTAAGCGTTTGTAGCATGAGGCTTTGCAGTAAAAGGAAAAGCAGCAAAATCTTGGTATAACAAGGAGATACATTTAGAGTGGTGTTTTCCAGACAGCAGTAACAGACCTTTACTCTGGCACAGTGATGCTCAAAATGTGATCTAGGATGTTGTGGCAAATGATGCTTATGGTTCACAAAGCAGAAGCAGAGATGAAGTAGACAAATCTCTTCTGTCAAAGGCTAAACACAGTGTCAAGAATCACTAAAACTGATGTTGATAGTCTTGTGAAGTCACAAGTCTAGCTTGTATCATGGCTGCAGGTCACCCTCTCTCAAATATACAAATCTAGCTTTTTTGTTGGTTTTCTGTTTGTCTTTTGTTTTGGTATTGTTTTCCAGTTTTGCCCTGTTGTTTTGTTTTCAAAGGGCATCAGTCTGAAACAAACTATGCTTCTCTGTGCCACAATTTTAGCAGCTCCTCTCTCACCTGAGAGCACCAGCAAACAAAACAAAAAATCTCAGTGTGAGCCTGGAAACCCCAAAGCTGATAGACAGCTAAGTACAGTTTACTGTGAGAAACCATCAGACAGCAGATTTATTTATATTCGTGACATTTTTCCTAATAATATAATCCAGAGATTATGTGACAGTAACTTACAAAAATAAGAAAGTAAATCTTGAATAATCTTTGTAAAATGTGGGCAAATTAACATTTTGTGATTTACAATGCATGGAATATTGTTATCCTCAGACTTCTGAGGGAAGCTAGCTGAGGTGAGAGGAACTGCCTGGATCTGCCATACTGCAGCTTGCTACAGCAAAACTGTGAAATCACAGTCATCAAAACTACTCTGATGCTGAATAAAAACTGGAAATAAATTTAATTTTAAAGTGAGAAGAACAAAAGGGTAACTAGCACTCAAGAAAGTTGCAAGAAGTGTGAGCTTTTAACATACCATGATGTCCACATCATCTACTTAATGCACATTCAAATGTTTATAGGTAAATTTCAATAAAATATAAATGCAAGCCCGTATCACACTTTAGTTTACATTTTTCCATAACAAAGGCTAGAAACAAGAGGTTAGGAGAGATTACTAATTAACATTTAAATTTTGATAAATAAACCTTCACTCTGCTGGCAAACTCCACAGGCCCATGTTTATTGCAAAGGGAAACAAAAGCTTGAGATGGAAAGATGTGCCAACAGTCTACAGGGAGCTGCACCTTGAGAATAAGAGTTGCTAAGCACACGGACTGATTACAACCAGTCTTCACAGGATCAGTGCAAAGATATGTGCTCCTAGCTTTGGAAGAGGAATTCATTCCTGCTGTGATAGGGAAAAGCTGACATCTTTCCTGCAGCCATCACGTAGCAGAGATTTCTCCCATAGCACAAGGAATCCATCTCCCAAGGTGATAGCATTTCAGCTTTTACTACAACTTTGGATTTTAATCACATTTGCAAAGAGAAACTATTATGACTTGCTAGAGCATAAGTAAAATACCATATATGAGAAAGTGACTACAAAGTAAGAGCAACAAAGCTAAGCAGACTAAACCTCCCATTAAAATATCCTTAAAGCCATACAAGAAGTAGGTTGGTCCTGCATTCGAAAAGGTAAATATCCAGAGACTATCAGGTATTTTGAGCAACTCAGAAGATGCCTTGTCTGTCAAACAGATAGAATGTGATTGTTTTTTAAAGTTGTTATTTACAGCTTTATTGCTAAGAGTAAAAGTTTCTGGTATCATATGTCAATAGTTAAGGTTTATCTTCAGCTACAAACCACCTGTCTCCACCAAAAGACAATTACAGAAATTAAATTACCTGAAACTGAAGAAAACGTTCAGCAAGACCTACTCAATCAAAAGGGGGAGAAAGAGGACAAGCCCAGCCTAACAACTTTTTTTTTTTTTTTTTATTCCCATCCTAGTTCAACAGCATCTCTGCCTTATTCACACTCTTTACTGCTCTTACCACATGTTCTTTGCTTACGTGAAGCTGTATCAGCTTCATTTTATTGTCTGAAGTTACGGTTCATCCTAATTAGTAAAAATAATTAGCAGTACTTGTCTACATGGCTTTTCAAGGACAAACTGAATTCAACTAACACAGGCCACAGAACAGCACAAACCTCAGTAGAGGATGTGGGAAAGTAAGATGGAAAACCGGGAAAATTACACCCTGTTTGACTCATTGCTTAATCATTAGGAAAAAGAACTGCTTTTTGTTCTTACCCGCTTGGTAAAGATTTAATCAAATTTGTATTTTTTTAACTGGAAATAGATAAAATCCTAAAAGGGAAGATGACAGCAACCACTGATGTAAACCTGGAAAGAAATTTTTGAAATATTAGAAAATTACTCCTTCCTGGAAAGTGTGCCTGGATTTCCACAGCCATACTTATAGTTTGTAAAACCCAGCCCAGGATGTCCAAAACACAGGCATCCTGCAGTAAAAAGTACTTAGGTCGTTCCAATAACAGAAAACATTTACCTGATTGAATAATTTAAAACTGCATTCAAACAGTTCAAATCTAGGCTACAAAAAAGCACAAGCCAATGCAATTTTGAATCTAAACTGACCTTCCGTCAGGAAATGTTACACTTTGCTAAAAGAGGAAACTACCACTCCCATTTCCATTACTAACTGTGGAATAAATAATTTTCTTTTGTTTAAAAAGGGGAGGAGAAAAAATAGCTCAATGCTGCATTTGTGCCAAATGAAAAATGGCCCTAAAAGTCACAGAATGTAAGGGAAACCCTTTCTTTATCGCCATGATTCTACTCTTGCAATTGTACACTACATATACATACTGACAAATATTTACAATGTTTTATTGCTTTATTTTTTTTTTAACAAATGCTTATGGTTACTGCAGGAGTCAGGCTGTTCACTGAACTGCTGTTTTATCCATAATCAAAGCAGAGATGAAAATAGAAAAATAGACTCTTAAGTGTGAATACAATAGTCACTAAGTAGGATTTTTGGAAGGGCTCAGTTCATTTTGGACTATAAATTTTAAAAGAGAAATGTTTTCAGCAACTTCCTCTGGTCACCAGAGTATTACAAAGGATTCCAGCAAAAATAATGAAGTACAACAGTGTTTCCTGACAAAACAAGAGAGAAACAGCCATGAAAACCATAATGTTGAAAGAATTCCAGAACTGAAATCTAAAAATCCACCAATATTACAAGTGAGTCACTCTTCCACAGCTGAAGCCAACACTGGTGGTAGAAGCTTTTTTTTTTTTTTTCTTTAGATCTCAAGGGCCAGCTGCAGTAGAGTCACAAATGAGGCCTGGAATCCCAAAAATACTACTGTGATAACAATAAAAGTGTTTTAATGAAAAGGTCAGAAAAGGTCACTTGTATTACAAACCAGAACATCCTTGATAACACCGGCACACAGCCTAAACACACACAGCCGACATCCTGTAGGAAATCAGGTTCTTGTGGTCCACAGTTTTTCCATACTGTTGCTAGGTTAATCCTAATCCATTTCTCTCCAATTAATCAATTTCAATTATTATTCAATAAAATCAAATCAATATACAGAAACCATGACAAGTTGGCATCCCAATGCCAAAGCTGGCTGGCAAGTCTTGTCATAGCAGTGTTCTCCCATTCTAACATTCACCACCTTTCTCCAGACATTGGATGAAGAATGAACAGATTTCATATAAGAAAAACAGATTTCCAAAAGCAACAACAATTTTGAGTGTAAGTTTCTCACATATCTGTTCATGTTTATAAAACGCAAGTGTGTGTTAGCTCAAAGGGTGAGGGGTGGTGGGGAAGCATGTTCCCAGACCATAATTCCTTACATTTCTGAGTTCTGGAAGCTTTGTGCACAGCAAGGACTTGGAACAAGTAAAGGTAGGTGTGTGCAGTGGGGAAGCCCTACATGCATTCTAAATGAACATGAGCACATTCAGCACACATGGCAGCTCCTCAAACAATACAAGGAAGACTAGTAAGCAATTTTCTTTAAGAAAAAATTGAGAAGCCTAACCCCTCTAAAGCCACACACTACTACTCCTCCTTGAATTAGCAAGGCATACTACTCTTCTTTGTCAAAAGCCAAGAAGCTGTTCAGTAGTATCTAACCTGTGTCCCTCAAACTCAAAAAGTTATACTTATTCTGACTGTTAATCAAAGGTTCTAGATAGCACATCAGCTTGTAACATGCACGCAAGTTACTGGAATTCTGCATATTGTATTTCAGCCTAAAGACCAGGTATTGATAGTACATAAATGACCAGACTGACACAAAAAAAGAATGTCTGGTAACACCTAACATTCTTAACTCTCACTGACAAACCAAGAACACCTTAGAACTACCTTTCAACAGAGAAAAAAAGAAACCACCACTACAATTTATTTCACTTTTATAGTGCAATTCAGGGAGACATAAAAACAAAGTAACCGAGAAATTAGGAAGTGTGTCTACCAGTAAGCCAAGTAATGAGCTGCTTTCATGAGACCTCCACATTTTCCCAGTGTTAATTTTTTCTTGGGCCTCAGTTTCTGATAACCTATCTAGACTACAAGTATTTCCATTTTTGATAAGCTGCCAGGCGGTGCACTTGTGGAGGTGTAGTTAACGCCTCATTTTGTTAGCTCTAGCTGTCTACTATGGTAGTGAAGAGTTGGACTTGCTGATGGAACATGAAACCCAAAACATAAGACAAGAACACTGCTGAATACAGTAATTTCAAGACCATAAGGCGCACCTGACTAAGGCGCACCTGCCGGGAGTCAGCAAAACTCGCAACATTGTACATCAGATAAGGCGCACCCGTCTATAGGGCGCACTTTTTTTTTTTTTGCAGGGAGGCTCCGCCCCCAGCTCCTCCTGCAAGGTTGCTGGCCGAGGCCCCGCCCCCACCCGGTATCCATTGGCCCCCGGGCCCACCAGGACCCAACAGGGGTGGCGCCGCGGGCCCCCGGACCTGCCTCCACCCGGCAGCCATGGGCCCCCGAGCCAGCCCGCATGGACCCGGGAGGAGGGGGTGCCGCGGGCCCCCGGGCCCACATGGCCCGGGATGGGGGGGTGCCGCGGGTGCCCAGGCCGGCCTAGACCCGGGAGGAGCGGTGCCACGGGCCCCCGGGCCTGCCTCCACCCGGCAGCCATGGGCTCCCAGGCCCGCCCAGACCTGGGAGGGAGGATGCCGCGGGCACCCGGCCCCACCTCCACTCGGCAGCCATTGGCCCTCCCAGACCTGACAGGGGCGGTGCTGCGGGCCCCTGGACTTGCCTCCACCCGGCCGCCATGGGCCCCCGAGCCCACATGGACCCGGGAGGGGGGGTGTCGCGAGCCCCCGAGCCCATTCAGACCCAGGAGGGGGGGGTGCCGCAGGTGCCCAGGCCTGCCCAGACCCGGGAGGGGCGGTGCCGCAGGCCCCCGGGCCTGCCTCCATCTGGCAGCCTTGGGCCCCTGGGCCCGCCTGGGCCCGCATGGACCCAGGAAGAGAGGGCCGTGGGTCCCCAGGCTCACTTCCATCCAGCAGCCATGGGCCCCCGGGCCCGCATGGACCCAGGAGGGGGGGAAGACCGCGGGCCCCTGGGCCCACTTCCATCTGGCAGCCATGGGCCCCTGGGCCTCCCCAGACCCGACAGGGGCAGCGTCCTGGGCAGCCGGCCCCACCTCCACTCGGCAGCCATTGGCCGTCCCAGACCCGACAGGGGCGGTGCCACAGGTACCCAGCCCCACCTCCACTCGGCAGGCATTGGCCCTCCTGGACCTGACAGGGGCGGTGCCATGGGCACCCGGCCCTGCCTCCACTCGGCAGCCATTGGCCCTCCCGGACCTGACAGGGGCGGTACCGCGGCCCCCTAGGCCCACCTCCACCCGGCTGCCATGGCTCTGCTGGCCCCNTCGCACTTCCGGGGTAGCAAATGTTGCAACTTTGTACTTCATATAAGGCGCACCGGACTATAAGGTGCACTTCTGGGTTTTGGGGAAAATTTTAGTCAAAAGGGTGCGCCTTGTAGTTGTGAAATTACTGTAATTTTGTGACTCGATACTGTGTGTTGATTTTACTTATCTCAAACCAGACACTCTTCTTGTAGGGGTACTAAACATCCTTTAAATGCAAGTCTCAAGACTACAGGGCCACCTTTTGCAATAATGAAATACTCTGTTTATGCTCTTAACTTTTATCATAACCTACCTAAATATAATCAGAAGGGAGAAAAAAAGAAAGACCACTCCAAGTTCTTGAAGGAAATCACGTCTATATGGACTGTGAAGCAGATGCAAGTAAAGTCAGAAAGTGTCACAAGCTGAACAGGAATTGGGCCTTTACCATTAACTGTTGATATTACTACCAATTAAAGATTATTTTCTACCTTAGACTAAAGAAAGACTGAATTCAGTGAGGTATTAGATTATTACACAACACCACTGTCACCTAAGGTTGTAGTGCATTTAAATAGCAAGACACTGACAAGATTACTTATGAATTAGTTTTCAGTGTTGCTTCATATACTTGGATTGAGAGACTTATAAGTAGTTCTGCATCACAATAAGAGAAAAAAATAAAACAGTCAAATTCTGGTCTCTCTTACAGTGACAAAGTATCAAACCTGAAAATTTGGTTTAAGAGTGTCAGTACTGTGGTCTTAGCAAAATAAACACAAAAAGTCAGGCCCCTTACATAAAAACATGTAACAATGTCAGCAGTGAACCTGGAATACTCAGCTTGTTGTCTTCTGCTTACTCAGCACAAAAATCCTGCTTCTCAGAAAGAAAATTCCTAGTTCTCACATTGCACACGACAAACCTCATGAGCTACGTTAAGTTCTAACTGAATCTTTCAATCTGCATCCTACATTAATCAAATCAAAAAGCATTCTCACATGCTCTGAAAGAGGGAGGAGGGAATTCATTGCTCAGCTTTTCAGTGTCAATTCTCCTGTTTGTGTTTGCTCGGTTTTAGTTTATCTGCTGGTTGCACACATGAAAAGAAGCAGAACACAAGAAGATATCTATATCCCTGATGAGGCACCTAAACCAATCACCATCTCATCCCTGCAATACGTACTTCACAAGCCCGCTTGTCCCTCTGCCACAACAATTCCTCAAGCTGAATACAAACAGCTGAGCATCTGTGCTGGTTTGGCACAGTTAATTTGCCTAAGAGAATTGAGCCAGCATGAACTATCATTTTGGATTTGCACTGGGAACAGTGCTAATAACACAGGAATGTTTTAGCTGCTGCTAAGCAGTGGTCACACAGGGTCAACGCCTTTTCTGCTCTCACTCCATCCCACCAGCAAGGATACTGAGGGGCACAAACAGTTGTGAAGGGACACAGCCAGGACAGCTGACCCCCACTGAGTATAAGGATATCCCATCCCATATGACATGATTGCTCAGTATATAAAGACAAAAAGGAAGGAGGAGCTATTTGGAGTGATAGTGTTTGTCTGCCCGAGTCACATTTACTTGTGATTTAGTCCTGCTTCCCTGGAGATTGCTGAACACGTGCCTGCCCATGGGAAGTGGTAAATGAATTCCTTGTTTTGCTTATTATGTGTTTGACTCTTGCTTTACCTAAACTGTCTGTGCCTGAATTCACAAGTTTTCTCACTTTCCTTCTTTTGATTCTCTTCCTATATCCCACAGGGAGCAAGTGTGCTGGTGGCTGGGGCTGTGTGGGGCTTAGTTGCCAGCTAAGACTAAACCATGACAGCATCTTTCGTTATGAATTTACCCCCAAGAGCTCAGAAATGTCGCTTCATTAAAAGCACATCCTGCTGGTTAGGGCTGCTGGAACACTCTACCCCTCCCCAGTCCCCTCCAGTCTCTCATGGACTATCGAGCTGAAATTAGCTATTCATTACATGTGAAGGAGTCTCACACAGAGCAGCACCCTACTGCTAAAGACTGGTGTTTTACATGGTAATTTTGCAACTATAGCATCTGCTACCTTACCAATATGTATATTTAATGCCACTGCATAACATGCAGAATTACATGCTGCCTGTTCACTGCCTGTTTGTTCAGATATTACATGCTTGTAAGTAGCCCTATTCCATTTGAAAAACATTGTATTTTTTTTATTAGGTCTTCTCCCTGGTGTTCTTGTAACAGAACCCCAAACAAGCAGCTACTTGAGACCAAAAACTTCCATGACTTGGGGTGAGACAAGATTCTAACCTGAACTACTAACATAATTTAGTTTATTTCCTGGGTCTCACTCCCCAGGTTATAGTTTTACTTTGTTCTAATACAAAGGGAACTGGAAAGGGAATCGTATTTTGACAACTGGTCAGATATGTAGTCCACACTATTCTTGTCGCTACAAATATGAATACTCAGAGCAGTGGCCTTTGCAACAGATTTTGTTCTTTCTACTGTAAGACACTCTAAGAAGTAACAAAAAATTCCATCACATGCAGTTTTAATCATTTTGCACACAGACCAACCAACCTCAGAGAAAAAAGAAAAATTGAAATTTCAAACTAGTTTCAGAGTTCAAGTGTGGGACCAACATGTGAGGCATTTCATGCCCTACAGCAAAAACTTCAGTATGCTCCTGGGCCAAACGTCATCTTAAACCAATCTCATCGATCCTCCCCTACATCTAATTCAGGGGAAAATTATTATGAACTCTGTTATTCCAGGTGGCAAAATGAGTGTCCATCTAGTGTAGAAGGCAGTAGCACTAGCACTAGCATCTATGGCTTCCAGCTCAGATTTCAACTTGAATTACATACCCCCCAAAGTACAGGAAATAAATCTACTCTGCATAACTGAAGTGATGCCCTTTGGGAAACACTACTTGAAATCTGATTTTGAGGAAGTGATAATCTTCTCTCTGTTGGAAGACGAAAATAAATTCAAAGCAAAGGAGACTCTTATTCTGAGCTAAAGTAAGTTCAACTAGCTCATCAGCGTTTACAGTTATGCAGGTAGACAGTTGCTCTAGAATTTGTCTTCAGACAAAAAAATCTATAGATGAGTAGTACAGAGTGGCAGAGACAGTCATGACTAGACTGAGGCTCTGCATGGCCAGTAAGCTCCTTTCTGCTATGAGCATTCAATTGTCAAATAGGTTATTGTTTCAATATGAAAGGATGCCCAACGCTTTCCTAACTCTGCTGTATTTACAAAGTAGACAAGCTTCATTCCTAAGGTTAAAAAGGACTCCAGTGTGCTGGGTCTTTTGACTCACATAATAGACAGGAAGGCTGTTCTGATGCATAACTCCAACTCTGCCTGAGAATTTTGTAGAATTAAACATCACCACAATTCTTGAGAGCTTAAAGGTATCAGGAGGCTGACATAGGTTGCTGCCTGCAATGCTCTGCTGATGAGAATAAATACAGAAGAGAAGATTGTACCTGGGAGGAACTCCAGACAGAAAAGTCCAACATCGGCTCATTACGTGCATACGCACACATGCAGAGCTTGCATGCAACCAGACAACAGGAAAATTCTCAGATAATCTTCTGCATTTTGGGTCTACTACAACATTATACAAAGTAATAAGAATATTTTCATTCTCTCTGTGTGTTTGCTGCTACTGGAATATACAAAGTTTTTCTCTTTAAAGCAGCAAGCTGCTCAAACAACCCATCAATCAACCCACAAAATGAGGCAATGGTTCTCCTATCAGTGAGGAAGGACCATCAAAGCTTGACATTTATAAAGCACATGATGGTGAGCAAAGTAATTTCTCAAATTATGCCAGATTCAGAACAAAAACAACAAAATCTATTTCTTCCACCACAAGCATATTTAAGAAAGACAACCCCCATGTAGTCCACATGAAGAGAAGCAATTTGAACACCAAAATAATGGAGCAGAACCAAGACACCTCTGAAAAAGACTGATTTTTTTTTTAATTCCGTTACACAGAATTCATAAAGCAGAAAATGGACCTATTGTATTTTGGCACAGAAAAAAATACCATGATTTTAAAATGACTGCCAGTCATAAAACTGGTTAGACAAAGAATTCATTCGCTTTTTAAGAGTAAGCATGTCACCATCTGAATGATTTGTTTTGAAAGATGATGTTTACTTTTGACATGAGGCCAAGGCAAATTACAAACCTTCTAGACCATGAGAAACAAGACAGGTAAAGAAACCACCTTTTAAATTTCTGGAAACATGCTGAACAAAAAAAAACAACTTGTCCAGTTGTCAAGGATATTAAGAGAAGTAATCTTTATATTTTCCCTTCCATCTGTCTTCCAAATAAATGAATAGCAGAAAAGCCAAAAGCATTATTGCTGCTTTCAGTTGAGTTTCAGGGATTTTGTTTCTCCTCTAGCTGTTCCTGCAACCTAATTGTTTACCACATTTATACAAGGAATTTCTATATGATCTCATTTTCACAGTCAAAGTATTTCTGAGGGCATTCATAGGATCTACTGCTATAATGAAATGGCAGTTAATTACAGTAATTTCACGATTATAAGCTGCACCAAGTATAAGCTGTGCTCCCAGATGTCAGCATCTTTTCATTCTTTGTCCATATATAAGCCGCACCTGATTATAAGCTGCAGGTTACAATACAGAGTGTGATAAAAGGTATCTATTCTATC
>PYHW01009486.1:13075660-13140465 GCA_013186435.1 Turdus rufiventris
ACCTGTCCTCCAAACTGAAACAGCAACTTTTCGTTCTTTGTCCATATATAAGCTGCACCTGATTATAAGCCGCACTTTGGGTTCAGACTAAAATTTTAGTCAAAATGGTGCGGCCTATATTCGTGAAATTACTGTATTTTTAAACTAAATAACTAGAAGTACTTGGGACCAATTCTCTAACACCAGGTTTCATCAACTCTTAACAACTAGCATTGACTAAACTATGAACAGCATTTCTACAAAAACCTTACTAGAGTCATTCACAAAGCCACAAATATTCTTCACCAAAAAAAAAAATCTCACTGAACTCAAATTGTGCCCTTTGGATATAGCTTGAGCAAAAGCTCATACTTCATTATTTGCATTCTCCAGCTGTCCAAAACCTATCTGGCTGTCTTGCATTCATGTCCCCTTCCCAGCAGATGGAAGCAGGACAACTACCTGCAGATAATGTTCCCTGCTACATGGAGGTCTCGCTGGCTAAAGAGATGAATTTTTGACAGTAATTCCTCAACAATTAGCAGCACCAGTTCAACTCCAGCAGCCTGAAAAATAGTGGCTGACAAAGTCAGTGCCAATGTAGTTGTACCAAAGACATGGGGAAAGAGAAGAAGCTCATGGTAGCACACAGGCAGTGTTTATATCGGCAATCTCTCTGGGATACTTTTCCCTGCTTGCCAAAAAGTATCACCCAGAATTCAATGGGAATTGGGTTTAAATGCTTCCTTCAAAGGGTAATTTTTATTTAAGAAGAATAAGCCAACATCCACCATTCAAAATTGTCCAAATCTTATAGCCAAAAAAGAACCACCTGTTGAACTTTTTCAGACTCAGGACCAGCACAAATATCCATTACCAAATCTAACAATTCACTTCCAGCCAGCGTAAGACTCAGAGAAACCCAGATACTGCGTAGTATATTTAACAATGCTGCTTCAGATAATAACCAGACAGTAAATACTCTGTGACAGAGTAACCTGTAGGAGCGCAAACTGGATGCTGCTAGGCACTAGTCACTTTAAAAATGTAAACTGGTTAATACAAAACACAGCTGCTGTTTTGAAGCAACAAAAAATTTCAGACAACACATCCTTACACAGGCAGGTCAAGGCAAAATTTTCTTCATGTTCCCACCTGTCAGTGTGAAAAGCATCTGCCACTGCTTTTTGCCAAAACAGGAAAAAGAGCAGCAAGCAAAGAAGAAAACTCAGCCTGCATAAAGTTGCTTATAAGATGCTTTATCACTTTTCTTCTGTGATTATTTTTTGTGTTATTTGTTGGAACATCAGTGCACAGAAAAGAGTATTATCACATAGTTACTCACAGAGGTTTTTTCCAAACAGAAAAAACTTTGGTTTTTGTTTATCCTTTTTGTCCCATTATCCGCATAAAAAAATACATACCATACTTTTACATTACTCAATTTGCAGCTAATAGGTTTTTAAAAGATTCTTACTAGAAGCACCATGTAATTCCAGACAGGCAGAAGCAACTATACCAAAACCTGTGAATACTTTTTCTTTTTATTTTTAATCTCAGTTAGCTTTAAAACAACATGTTATTTATAAGGATCTGTGCAGCAAACTGTCACATCAATGATTTCAACTAGCCTCAAGAGAAATCTTCCAAAATGTCATTAAGCCAGTTGAATCCACTTCTGTACTCTTCCAGTCTGCTCCTAGAGATACAACAAATCTCAAAGCACTAGAGAAATGCAGACACTGCTGTATCTCTAGGTACTATTACAGCATCTCTGTGACACAAGTACCACACTGTGTTGTTACAAGAATTTGCCAGCTACCACCAAACAGCTCTGTGATATGCTAGCATGAGGTTGTATTTCATGGTATAACCAAATGCTTTCTAAGTAAAGATGCTAAAGATCTTTCTAACTAAGGATCTAAAGGATCCAGCTTTTTCTGCCTCGGGCCTCCTACTAACACAGGCCAGCCACATCCCAACCACACCAACTGACGTCTTGCTTTGGCAGGCAAACTAAAAATACAGCACAATGACCTGTGCCATTTACATACCAAAGGTAATAAAATGCAGTTTGTATTTTAGAGTAAGGTAAAAGCGGAACATAGTCATATCAAAGTTCAAACTAAAAAGATACAAGATTCACAACAAGGCTTAAAGCAAAAAGATAAGAGCTCAAAGTTCAAACCCCAAAGACATTTCAACTAAAGCTTGAGAAAATGTTCCTTTGACATATTTAGCCACAGGTCCTTGGGGATAGTTATTTTACTGTTACTCAAATAATAAGAGAAAAATGTACATGAATTATGATAGTCAAACCAGTTACTTGCATCAAGGCTACACCACGCAACAGAGTTCTCTGACCCACATACTGGCATTTTGTATAGGGTTTCCAGAGACATTAACATTCAGTTGCTCCTTGTTGCTGCTCAGTCGAGACTCCTTCAAGCCCCCAGGATGTCCTGGGAAAGGGCACCAATAATTCTGTCCCACACAATGGCTCACATCCTGGTATAGGGACAATACGGGATGCTGGGCAGACAGACCTGAAGAGAAAGCTGCCATCTAGGGAAGGAGAAATGGAAAAGGAAATGACACACAGCAAATGGGATGAAAAAGAAAAGTTGGTCATTTGTCACCACTACCAGATCCAAACCCCATCAAAGCAATTATCAAGTGACGCTTTCATTCTCCTAATTCACGAAACCAGAAAGGAGAGAGCGAGGGGCGGGGAAAAACAAACATCACCAACCAACCAAAACATTCTGATATTTTAAAGCTAAACAGGCATTTTCATCTCTACTCCACGCAAACTAAAAAACAACTGCAGAAAAATAGCTAGTTTTGTACTGTGGCACATGAAAAAAAAAGAGGAAGGGACAATGGGTAGAAGACACTTGGTAAACTTCTATATTCACCTTCGGCAAAGGATTCCTTTCAGAACCATTAGAAATGCCTTTGTTGCACTTAAGAACAATCACTTTTGGTTACTTACTCAGGTAACTGTTTCTGTTGGGTTTTCTGTTTGTTTTCTAACCTATTCAAATAGCTGCCTAATTTATTATTCATAATTTATCTGCCAGCTTTGAGAGTATGCTACTGTCAGCTCTCTGGGTTCAGATATACAGCAATTTCACGACTATAAGGCGCACCCTTTTGACTAAAATTTTCCCCCGAACCCGGAAGTGCGCCTTATCGTCCCGTGTGCCTTATCTAATCTACAAAGTTTGGAAATTTGCGAACCCGGAAATGCGATCTGCGAGCTGAGCCGGGACCTGCAGGAGCTGCGGCCGTGCAGGGGAAGTCGGGAACTGTGGGAGGTGCAGCCAGGGGGCGGGGGAAACCGGGAACCGGCACAGCCACCGGGCGGGGAGAAGCAGGGGAAAGCGGCGCAGCTGTGGGGAAGCACCAAGAAGCGCCGCGGGAAAGCGCCAAGAAGCAGCGAAAAAGCGCCGCAGGAAAGTGACGAAAAGCGGCAAGAAAGCACTGTGGGAAAGCACCACGGAGAAGTGGCACTGCCACCGGCTGAGGGGAAGCCAGGATGCAGCATGGCTGCGCAGTGGGAGCTGGGATCTGTGAGCCATGACAGCCGGTGCCGCAGGCGAGAGGGAGTGCTGGGGCCCGCTGCACAGGGAGGGTGCTTGGGGCTGCATTTAAAGGCTACGCAGATCTTTGAAAAATGTTTGCAAATTGAGCACCTGCCAGTAATTCGTTACTTTGTTGTGCACCGCACAGCTCCTCTCTGCAAAAAAAAGCAGTGCTCCTTATAGTCCAGTGCACCTTATATGATCTACAAAATTGCAAAAGTTGCTGACTCCCAGGGGGTGCGCCATATAGTCTGGTGGGCCTTGTGGTTGTGAAATTACTGTAACTGATATAGTGGGGAAAAAGCAGGGGAGCAAAATATGGTGTCTTAATCACAGCCCTTGCAAAAGTAGTTTCTGTAGAAGCTGTATGTGGATTACATTTTGGTTAATGCCTCTAGGAAAGTAGTAAGGCATGAACATGCAGAGTTTCAAATTTCTTTAGGTATTAAAACTTAAGGACACAAATTCATCCCAAGCAGCACCCTTTGCCAAAATAACTGATACAGGGATAAAAAAAAAAAAAAAAAAAACCCTAACATGGCACTTCATACACTGTCAAGGAAATAAGGATCCAGGGAAATCAGTCAGTACATAGATGGCACTTACTGGACATTTGATCTCTTTTGATTACTACTCTCTGCCCATTATCAGAGTGACACAATGCCTATAATTGCAATAGGATTGTTACTACAGGACCTTAGATGTTTTTAGAAGACTTTTGCCATTTTCTTCCTGCACACCTACACTGACATTGTACTGAACTGGCAATACTGCTCTGGTACATCAGCCAGTGGACCAAAAAAGGAAAAGTGTGCCACTAGGGCACCAGTGCTGCAGTACCTCTCATACCTCTGGGCTTTAGTTGGTTCATTTTATTGGCTTATTTGTGGGTTTAAGGTTTTTTTGTTTGGTGTTTGTTTGTGGGGGGTTTATTTTCTGTTTGTGTGGGGGGGTCATTTGTTTTTGGTTGTTTTGGTTTTTTCTTCCAAAATTATAGCAAATGCACAGGATTTCTCAGTGGATACAGCACTGGGTTCACTTCCCTTCTTTACAGGAAAAAGGTCTCTCAGAAATGCCTCCAAGTTTCTTCCATTATGAGTCATGATGACAAGACACTTCAGGGAACATGTGTAGCGAACATAAAAACAGGCTCTGAAGAGAAGTGAAACATCAAATATGAGGAACTGGTATACCCTAACACCAATAAAAACCAACTACACAACAACATTGCTTCTGCTATGTTAATTTATAGATTAAAATTTTTAGAAAAATTACACAGGTATTCTAGGAAAATCCATCTCCACATATCAAATTAAATCTCTGACAGTGAATTTCAGAAGTAATACGTTAAGCTTTATCTGGTGCCTATTTTTTCAGAAATGTAGAACCATTATGAGTCTCTCAGGGCTCAAATCCAGTGTAGGCAATTTCTATTAAATAGCTTGCAATATTTAAAAAGCTTGAAAGATCCAAACTCCTGCTTTATCTGGTTTATGTTGCATTTAACTAGACTTAGTCATTTTATAGCTCAAGAGGAAATCCCAGATTGTGCTCACTGGGATGAGAGATACAAGCTAGTGTGATTCACAGAGGCAACCCAGAGGCTTCCTCACATTGTGTCACTACTGACTGCCCTGATGCTCCAGACAGAACTTTAGGCACCACTGTGGTATGCACTGTCCAGCAGTAGTCATAAAGTTTAATAATAATCTGCAACAGACAAGACAGTGGAGAAAGCAACACACACAAAGCAAAGTGACTCACACAGAGTCATGCAACACCACAATAGTACAGACAAAACTTACTACTTCTGACTCCTAAAACACCAACCACTAGATGATGTATCGAATTTTAAAATATGTTTTCCAAACTAGTACTTCTGCTGGTTTTTGGCTCTGGTTAAGACTTGGCCCCACTATCATTTGACAGTGAATTTCATGAACTAGACCTGCCCTGCAAAAACAAGTTGCTCTGTCAGGAACAGGTCTATACCAATGCCATCAATATCTGCAATATCATTAACAGAACAGGAGGAATGGGAGAGGAACTTCATTTCTCTTGGAGTTTTTTTCCACCTCACCTCTCCTTCACAGAATTACTAGCTTAAAAATTCCATCATGTATTTATACTTAAATACTGAAAAGTCCTGCAACCTATATCTCTTATGTAAAAGCATTATACTGCTGTGACAAGTGCACACTGACCAGAGACCTGTGATGAGAAGCACTGCCCCAGAAGTTTTGCAGATTTAACAGTCCAGACTACCAGCAAGATTGGTTATAGGAGAGAAAGGAATACCCCAAAAAGCTGAATTTAAAAAATTTAAAAAGCCAACAAGAGAGCAGCTTCAAAAAAGCTGCCTGGACCTGCTAAGCAAGTACCCAGGCAGCCCAGAAGTTTCACCAATCAGCAAGTCTCTCCAAATCCTTCTAATAAGAGAATCATTTAAGTAATGTTCCACTGACCTATACTGCCAGTAATGTTGATAGCGAAACATGCTTTCTGTTGCTCGTGCACAAGCTTGGATATTGCCCAGCTACGATTTTTTTTTTTGGCATTTGTTTCATAATAATACTCCAAAAGCATAGATGTACCCTGAAATCAGATTACAGAACTGAAGAGTCTATCACCCAGAAGATGCATCACCCAATGAAACACAAAACCTGGGTAAATTTATTAATTTTTAACTGAAAAGTTTAACTCCTTACAACCCTCAAAACACCCTCCTACATAAGCGCTCCCCTCGTTTACGAAATAAGGGGCTGTGATGGCACCAGCGCGCTCTGTTGCTGTAGTACTTCTCTCACCCGGCGGACAGCAGAGGCAGGGCAGCAGCGCCAACAGCGCCTCCCAGAACCCCTAACGCTGAAGCGCCGAGGGCTCGGAGCTCTTCACAGGCTCACCGGCAGCACTGAACACGAAGCACCGAAGGGCCGGGGTGCGTGAGGGCGAGCCCAGCCGCTCCCGTTACGCAGCAAGCCCGTCCCCGCCGGGCCCGCCCTCCTGTCCCCCGGCTGAACCGCGGCCCGCGACGTCACGGGCGGCGGCATTCCTCAACAGCGCCGCGGGCCGCGCCGCCAGCGAGCGCGCACCGAGCCCTCAGCTGTGCCGAGGCAGCCGAGGGCTTGGCCGGGAGCCAGCCTACTGAGCTCAGCATTTTGCAATGCACTTCCTTTTTACTTCACGGCTTTACATAATGCCGCGGGCCCGCCGCCCTTAACCCCTGCGGCACTGGGGTCGCGCCCCGCTCGGCGGGCACACCAGGACAAGAACGGGGAGGCTGTCCCGGCCGGAGAATCGCCGTCCCTGCCCATGACCGCGGGCTGGAAAGCGAGGAGCCAGACACAGCACCGCCCAGCAGATACAAACGGGGCAGAAACACTCACAGCGCTCACTTCCTGCGGTTCTACCCAAGTCCGCCCGCTGACAAGCCAGGCACGACGCTGCATTTATAGCGGCTCTGGTTCTAATCACGTTCTCGTACACGATATATATACGAAGCCTGAAGGTGCCGCCGGTCGCGCAGGTTAATTCACACGAGCACAGAACGGAGAGAGCACCACTGGCTCTGTCTGAACTGGAGCTGGGCACAGGGAGAACGTGGAAAGACACACCCAGGTTACACGGAGGTGGCCCGAGAGAAGGCTCAGAATAAATACGTCTAAAACCTGAGGTGAAAAAGATGCTAAGAACAGCTGTGGTTATCACAGCTTGCTACATCTTTTGTGCAAATGTTCTGCAATTACCGCTACAATTCTGAAAAAAAATTAAGGAAGCTATCTGTAGGTCTCGACACCATCGTTTTCACCTTCCATGCACATAGCCCTGCTACTTTTGAGAGGGCTCCAATTCTAGAGCTGTGAAGGCAGTATAGTAAATTCCTTCCCACCACTCCACCCACACTGTTTTGGGACTCTCTAAAGATAACAACCCATTTTTAGACTTCTGGTCCCAGACTGTAGCTCCATTACATGCGTGAATTATTGCTGCCCAAACTCGCCCCCACAAACACAGACCAGCTGTTCTGCAAGTAAGACTAAGAATAATGGCAAGCAAAAAAGAAAGTTTCACGCTCCCTTAACCTCTTTTTAAAAAGCCATTTTAAGAGCGAAGTTAAACACAAGGGCTCAAGCCAGTTTAACACCGAGAAGCTCAAGTATCAGTAACAGCATGCAACAATCCCCAAATAAAGAATTCACAATTTAGTATCCTGTCATGTTCTCCTATTCAGATTTGTATTCCACCTGATAAAGTTAAGCTCTGTTTTTCAGAGAGCATGCCATGGAAAAATACTCTTCTAGAACATAGAGAGGTTTTGCTCTTTTAGGTGAGCATCTGTCCGGTACACACTGCCTTACCCAGAAAGGGGCACTCCTTTTAAAGTAGTGGTCACCCCAAGAAATACTGTATAGAAGTCTTCCCTGACTGTCAGCATGACCTCAGTACCATAGCACTACAAATACTGCACACCTAAATCGACTATCTGATAATAAAACTGTAGTTTTTAACTCAGCAAATAGATTGCTAATACAGTACAACCATCACAAAAATTCTTTCTATAAAAACAGGAAACCTTTTCACAGATGTTTTCATCAGTTGTTTCCAGCTCTCCAGAGTAATTTACAACCTAAGTAATCATATTCCTGTTACCATGTGAGATGAAAAAATCTATATACTTCCTGAAGAAGCACAAGTACTGCACTGGCAAGGACTCCTAAGCACACAGTTAATTTTTTTTAAATTACAAATTATATTTTCTAAAATGTATGTTCACGTTCTTAATCAGAAAAAAGTTCTGATTTTCAAAGTTCCCTGCTTTAAGAAAACAGAACAGGGAGATAGCCATCTCATCCAGCACTCCTCAGACCAAGATTGTTCAGGGACAGTTAAAAACAAAACGACACAAGCTCTGACTTCTGTGCCGCAGTACTTTCATGCTACATTTTAATTTGAAAGATTATAGTATCAACCTGAGCTTCTAAATTGAATGAGCAGGTAGGATGGGTGAAAAGAAAAGATCTCTGCCTCACACTCCCTCCATGCCATGTATGCAGTCTAAAGCATGATTTCAGGAAGAGTCCCTTTCACAAGCTTCTGTAACCACCACTTTTAGGAAAACATTACAATGTTATTAGACCGCAACACACGTGGCACACACAATTTTAATGGTTAGTTTGAAGAATTTCAAATATTAACAAATGCCTATCTCTTCTGCAATTCCTTTTACATTCAGTTTTATAAATATTGCCCAGATTGCACGTGGTGGCAAGCTGGATAAATTGAGGAACTAATTACAATAGGTGGAAGTATTTTATCTGAATACATAACTGACACCAGTGTCTAAGGCATTGAACTGATTTACTCCATGCACTTCAAAGCACCAGGGCACTTACTTGAATAAAAAGTTCCCCATAGTTACTGTAACTGCCATAACATATATACTTTAAGGAAAGATTTTATCAGCATATACAACACAAAACTTGAGCATACTACGGGATGATTTAATACTTGCTGTTGGGGCCATGACATCAAGGTTTTTTGATGATTACAAATTTGGTCTCTGCTTTAAATATGGGCTCTATACATCTTCTGCATTTAACTGACAACTGAGTTGGACAGGTTCTGTTGATGTATCTGGTCTATTCTATAACTGCATTATACAAGTCACAGATTTACTGAGACATTAATCTTCCTGAAATCATCCTAACAATACCAACTCCAAAAACTGACAAAAATATTCCACCAGGTAATTGACAGCAGCATTGACAGGATTTCTATCACCAAGCTTCTATCTTCCTAGTTTAAAGTTTTCATTTTTGATTCTTGCATGAACTCTTAAAAATATCTCCTTATGAACCTCTCTTGTTTCTTCTGCTACAGTAATGCCCCTAAATCATCTTTACTGATAAAATACAGGCTAAGACACTACAAAGTGTCACAAAATTACAGTAACAATTACTTTCGGATGTAGCAGAGGATATATATCATCCATTTAGGTTTAACTTTTTCACCATGTTTAAAACATTTCCTTAACAGCAGTGCCATCACTGAAAACAATGTCCTTTGGGTGGCTTTTACGTTATCACCATTTTAATTATCTCAGTAGCCCACAAAAAAGGTCATCAGCAGAGAAGCCAATCATATCATGTGCTGTTTCTGGCTGCTGTCTGGAATTTGAAAGCAGGAAAATTACTGATTCTAGCATCATTTAGTATCACCAGATTTGTTTCACTACTAGCTTACCATTTGAAAAAGCTGAACATCTTGATACTAACATGGGCACCTGCTACTATCTTCAGAAGTCTTCTTAAAAATAATCACACACCTAAATATATCATGGTTTTCAACTTGCCATTTCTCTCATTTAGAACACTTTTTACTTCTGTCTGCCTTTTACCCCTTGTTTTAAGCTTCTATTTTTAGCTTCTATTTTTTGAAAACTGCAAACACCCATAAAGCATTACAAGAAGCAAGTAACTCGGACATTTCAAAATTATCTTCTAAACCTTTTCCAATTTGTTTTTAAACCTTTTCATTTCAGAAGACGTTAATCATGATTTCGAACACTTTAGCTGCCAATTATACAATACTGTTATTACCTATTATTCTCTGAAAGAAACCACATGTTCACATCTTTGTGCTCATTCACTTTTTTTGCATAATAATTTAAGAAGAAATTTTTCAGATCTATGACTGAGTTTACACAGGATCTTGCACAAAGTGGACAAAATATTAAATACTGTAGAGACTGCAGTACAGGTGAGTAATGGCAGAGATGAATGGGAAATACTGGAGTGACAGTGTATACACGCACTGAAAAAACCCTTTAGTCATCTACTGACATCTCCTCTACTACCCGCCAAAGATGATGACTAAAGTCTAAACAAATTATTCTTTTAAGACAGGTAAGTATAATTATAAAAAGCTTCTAATGGAAAAGGAAATCCAGAGAGGAAAACTCACATGAACAAGGAAGTGAAGCAAGAGTTTAAAGATCATAGAGTTAAAATCTCTAAAGTTCCCAAAATTGAGGGTTTTATTCTCATCTCCAAAGAGAAACACTAAAGCAGCTCTTATAATCAAGAAATAGCTTATATTTTTAATGCCATTAAATATAGATCATTAGCCTTGCTAATATTTTTAAAGATAAGCTCCACTGCTAAAATGCACCCTTTTTAAAGCTGGCAACTCCGAGTTCTATTTAATAACAAAGTGAAGTTTTGCATTTCATTTTTGCAGAATAAGACATTGTTTTCTCCTGTGAGCTCTGTACTTTCAAAAGATAACCTTCTTGATCATATCTAGAAAACCAATTTTCATTCGTAAGTGGTCTAAAAAAGGGAGTTTGAAAAATCCTTAACTTGTCCCTTTCCTACCTTTACAGGTACCCTGCAGTGGATAGTCAAGTATACAAACACAGTGATTTCAATCAAGTGTTACCAGCTTGCATTGTGGCATATCAAAGCTTTAAGCATCAGGCTATTTCACAAACTCTGCTAAGGAGTGAGAGATACTACAGAGGGAACGTTTTCCATTCAACTTGAATATATTCCAGGAAACAAAGCTGCATACATTTTTTCCCCTACCAGCAAAAAAAAACCAGGAATGGTCCACTAAGGCTCTTACATGGTCTTTTTTACATACAGAACTACATCAAGCTAAATCAAATCCCTGAAGGAGCCACCTGAAGGAAAGGGGCACTCAGCTACCAAGTATTTCTATTCTTCCTCTTAGTTTTGGGTGGCAGGAGATGGTTAGTTTTTCCTCCTTCCACCCTGTCTTTCAGAAACGCTTCATTAGCCAGGCCAAATGCAATTTAAGAGCCGGCTGGGAAAAACTGGGTAAGCCAGACACAAAGGGGATGCCCCACTTCTCCTTGGACAAAGATTTAGCATAAGCACAGGAGAGAAGAAATAAGGTAATAAAATGTTTTATTAACAGTTTAGGATTAGGAAATCCATAGCAGCTCAGGTTAACACACCTAGAGGTGTGACATTGTGCATTACTTTCAGCATTAGGGAAAAAGCAGAAGACGTACTAGCCACTAACACTTATTTTTGTTCCTATTCTGTCTCATCAAGTTTTACCAAAACTCCTCTCTGTGGTTTTCCATGGTCATTTAGCTGACCAATGAATGGACTCTGCTATAAGGGAGAAAAAAAAAAAAAACACTCAAATTTTAAAAAAGACAAAAACCGCACCATGTTTCACTAGTTATATTCCTTGATCCACATCACCATGCCAGTACACAAAACCGAAGCCAAACCAAAATACTTCTGCATAAGTAAAGGAATAGCACCTAAGGCCTTCTGTCTTAACCTAAAAATGGAACAAAGCAGCTGAGAGCAACTCCAGGTTATAATGACATTGAGGAAAACATAAGTGAAACCACAGTCTGAATCATATAATATACACAGAGATCCACAGCCAGTGGTAAAGTGTACTTGCAAATGTTTACCATTACATTTATCTTGGCCATTTTAATGCTTTTCACTAGTTTAAAATGTAGATTTCAAAGTAAAAGTCGCTAAACTAAAAATGCAACCGCTTCCATATAAAGACAGTAGGTGAAAAACACAGACCCCACTAACATTCATTCTCCCCCTACTGCATTTCAAAGCAAAAAGCCCAGAACCTACCTGTTAGTTAAATCACTCACATGACAAGGAAACATCTGCCTCTGAACAGTTTTTACTCTTATGACTACCTTCAGCTAACAAGACACCACTATGTACTGATCAGGAACTCTTCCACAGACTACAGGGGTTCTGAATACACAACTCTACTCCTTGCGACTTCAAGTGAAAAACACCAAGTTTCAACCTCTGCATTTCATTATGGTTCAGGGTAACTGCAAGTTACTCTCTTTCAGGACAGTTTTGTAAATATCTAACAAGAGTTAAACCTGTCTTCTTGACATGTCAAGCATCCACAAGAGATACAAACACCACTTATGCAACTGCTGAAGTTTACTGTGCTATCTTCTGTCTCTTAAAAAAAGCTGCCCTAGTTCAAACTACAAACGTCATTGTATTTTCTGCCTATAATATAGTGCTCATGTTAAAAACCAATATCCTGTAAGGAAACATAATCAGGACTGTAACTCTTGCAACTGAAAGAACGCCATCATCACAGGGTTAAAAAAAAGTGCAGAAATACAGTAACAGTATATTATGCTCCAGCAGTACAGTCCTATAACTGTATTAAACAACAGAAATTGTTATATAAAAAAGGAGTGTCAGGTACTCAATATAAACACAGTTCATAAACTGCTAGACAACTACCTGTTTAATACACTCTTCTAAGCAATTACACCTCCATAATGATATTTTAATGGGTCTGAAACATTCCTGCCTTGTACAAACATAGAAAAGCCAGTTTTGAAACAATGGTATGCTGAGACAAAACATAAAATAAAATTAACAAACAGTGATTCAAGTGCATTAAAACACTGAAGGGTAACTTTCATATAGCAAAATTACAAGGCATTAGTGACTCAAAGTCCATCCAACAAATGCCAAAAATATGGATAATATTTACTATCCAAGAAAAGCTACCATTACAGAAAAACAAGAGACAATAGTAAAATCCAAAACTTGCTGAATGGCATTACAGCTACACAACCACCTACAGTGGCAATGTTCAGAACAGAATTCCATTTCCATTCACAGGATGCTGGGGTAGAGTGTAGGAAAGAAGGATCATTAGTATTTGTGGCACACGAAAGGATTTCGTCCCAAGTTAAGGACAGGGTGTTAAAAACAGAAAGGACCATTGAAGCTAATGACAACAGCACCGAGGTCTTTCTCAGGGAGTTTGATTTTGCCCCTTTGTTAAGGGGCAGCCCTGCTGAGAATATGAAGGTGAAGTTCAAAGCACACTAGGAGCCACCCACCTTTCCTCAGTCACCTCAAAACAGTAACTCTTGGGAAGCCTCTTGAAGCTTCCCAAGAGACAAAACTGGGAAAGCAAACTGATTTCTAGATTTCTAGAAACCAACTCACTCTTGTGTAAGTCACCTTCTCACCAAAGATGTTTAGGGGAATAAATGGTTCCCAGGAAGCACCTTTCTCAAAACAGCCAACTTCCTTGGAGAAAAGTATCCTATATTTTAATACAAAGAATTTAGCAATAATGAAATATGAATAACATTTACACAGAATTTGCTTCTTGGTTTTCCTAAACTACCACATTTTTCAAGGATTATGTGATACTCAAAATTCTCTACTTCAAACCTTCACCACTGTTACTTCAGAGAATGCAACTTTTTAGAAGTACGTTTCAAAAGAGTAGCCTTTCAAGTCTTATTAGAAGGTGGTAGTGACCTCAGATTTACACAGTCATACTCATGTCAGTATGTAAGAACATAAATTGTAACATCTTAGCCAAAGCTATGCAAAAACTCCTACTGAGAATCCACTCCATGTCTCATGTTCCAAGCCTTTTGATTGAAGGGACAAGTTTATTAAGTACTATAGAAGGAGAAGACATGAATGGTTTATGGGTGAAACCAAAATATTTAACTAACTGCTGTGACAGATTTGGCCACAGTAATACCTACTTCTAAGGTGGAAAACACTTCTCTAAGTTACTTCATCTTCTGTCTCTAGGAGGATATTGGCTAGAGCAAAAGTGTCTTGGCACTTTCCTGCCAGGTGAAATTGTCTAGGTAGAATCTACTGATGTACACAACCCAGTTTCTCCTGCAGTTTCAGTGCCTGACATAGGATGAGAGAATTGGGAAAGAAATACGTCTTAATTCCAGCTGCTTCATGAGACATGGTCCAATCTATGGACAAAATAACTTCTTAACCTAAAAATAATGAAGTAAAGACTGGTACTGTAAAGACCAAGCTGTAAAGTCTGCTCTGGTTGAACGGAAACAAAACTGCTCAACAAAGCCTGAACCTCCCCAAGCTTCCAAAAGTCTTAAGAAAAAGCAGGAAGTTAGCCTGTCTTGCCACTCTTAGAGAAAATTACCTGAAGCACGTACAGCCAGAGCAACAGACTGATTTGCCTGCTTACATCATCTGACAATAACCCTTCCATCGCCTTGACAAGATAGATGTTTATAAACAAAACTGCATAAAGTGTACAGAACTTCCAAAGATGACCTGAAATACCCCAATATTGTCACAACTATACTTTTCTCTCGTGACAAGGATAGCATCCTGGAGAGGCACAGGACTAGAACAGAAGCAGCCAAGATTAATTTTATTAGTTGGTAATTTACTTGTCAGTGGAGGGGAAAAAAAAAAAAAAAAAAAAAAAAACACAAAAAACCCCCAAAACCTCTACAGACATTTTCACAAATAGCCCTGTCAAACCAAGTTTCTTAGACCTAAACAACTTTGTTTTTCAGACTGAAAATATCCATTTGCCTCCCTTGGTTGGGTATTTAAACTCATGCCCTCCAATCCTTAAATTCCACTACTATTTAATTTCAGTGTGGACTTGCAGAACTCCATACTTTCTCTAACCAATTCTCACTTGAAAGAATCTAATTCACTCTAGCTGCCTTGTTCTCAGGTATTTTCTTAACAATTTTGACAACTGGATTAAAATAACTAAGGAAAAAGCAAGGCAAAATTTTATGTTGATGGGATTGGTGAAATAAATACTTTGTTAAACATGTTGACAGCATGAAGGGAGCATGAATGAACAAAGCTCACTTGTCACAACAGTAATAATTACGAATCTTCTGCTGTACTTAAGATACTTTTCTGTGTATAGCATCACACTACGCATTTTACATTTTTACACAGTCTCACATCTTCAGTGATTGACACAATATATGAACTTATTGTCAAATACCATTAATTCTTTGCATTACATTCAAGATCAACACAGCACCTATTTCTATTAGTACTTCTGCAATGTATCCTAAACAAAGCACTTAGAGTCGGCCATCCCATCTCTAGCATAACCTTTTCCTTCAAGTTTATCTCCACCTGCTCACTGTGTCTTCTACAGTATGTAAGAAGGCTACAGCTTTACAGATTCCAAGTCAGTTCAGGTCCACCTAAATTATACATCCAAAAAGTAGCAAGCATTTGACAATGAGGTTGGAGCTATGATTTCATCCTTACAAATCCAAGGTAATGGCATAACATGCTTGAGGCTCTCCACATTCAAAGATGTAAGACCTTCATTGTTGGGGCAGGCAGTGGAAAATAAAGCCTAAGTTGCCTGAAAGGAAGATCGCTTTAAAACATGAGGATTTGCATATATTAGAATTCTGAAACAAAGCAACCACATAAACTGGAGTTATAAGTCCACTGCTTACATATTTCCAGAACAAGTTCTTGCTCCCTTCTTTTTGTTTAATTTTGGAGGAATTATCTGCAAACATCTGTGATGCTCTGTCTTTACTGCACTTATTTTCTTCTTAGAGAATGGACTAAAACTTTGACTGCAAGGTGGTATCTGTATCTATTTTATCCCAACTTCTGGACTTCCAATGATAGACTTCTGAAACACAACCTGAATTTCTTCAGCATAATCAAAAACCAGAAAGAACAAAGCTGTTTATCACAAGAACAATACGAACAATAGCACACCCTAACGTGAACTTTAGGAAACAAGCACTTTTTTTCTAAGCCCTATTGCACTATTTCTCTTCGGCAAACCAAAGTGACTTCTCAAACAGCAGGAAGGAAGAGAAGAAGGGAGCACAGATCAGTTGTCTGCTGCTCCATTTGTAAACAAGCTTATAGGTTGAACCCCAAACAGAAAACTCAACTTTTCATTATAAAAGGGGAAAAAAGTCATCAATACACAGTTGGTATTTAGTTACCCCTTCAACTGCTTATGTTGCAAGTCCTGCTGTACATGGAAGTCAGAGAATGAAAACTAAGACCCTCTGTGCCACTTCCAATAAAAGATTTGCTGTTAAGAAAGCAAACTTTAAATAATTTCACTTTTCAAATGTAATTTTGAAGCTATTTTTCTTTCTTGTCACTTTCTCTAACTGTGATAAACTCAACCTGGAACAAATAATACTTATTATGGGCAAATAATCATACACTTGCAAACTACTTTACTTACACAGCATTTTCTCTGCTCTACACTGAAACATTTGTCACTATTTGGCCAGAAAGTAGCCACACATTTTGCAGCTATAATTTTTGAGTTTAGGTAATACATAGTTGTAGGAGATTCCTCATAACATTTATTTACGTTCTGGAAGAGTCAGAGCTATCTTGACATTTATTAGTGAAAGGCAGATAAGAGGAAAGAAAGGGCAAGGAACAGATCCTGACTGATAGTTTTCTCCACCTACACCACTGTTTCCATTTCAGCTGAGGCCAGTAATGAAACCAGAAGGTAATACACTATAGAACTTTCTCCTTGTCCTATTAAAAGCACATAATAGAAAGCAAAGCAAGTATTTATTTATTGCATAGACAAGATATAAATAGGCAAAATTTCTCAAAGAAATAGTCTCAATTCCTCTTTACCCACGCTTTGCTCTATTCAAGATAATCTGCAGGAATCAGAGAAGTGGAAAAAAGAGGCAATCCAGGAAAAGCTTACATGAGTACCCTCATGCCTCAAGAGTCTCATCTGTGTGAGCTAAAGCAACTAAGTTCTAGTAAGAAATCCAAACAAATCATAGAAACAGTTGTAATTGGTGGCAAGAAAATATTATGCTAACAGAGAATATGCAATTCATTAATTAATTTTGTAGCTCTTCACAAATAAAAGCAGCACCAATTCTGATCTCCATCCACTAAGAGAATGGTGTTAATGCTGGTGTTAAAAATTCAAGCTTGAAAACTAACTCCTGCTAAGAAGGAAATTGTTCCAATTACATTGGCAGGGTAAATGCAGAGCTGTGACCACTTTTTAAGTGTTTTTATTTCACTTTTGTTTGGGTTTAAAGGTAGTCTGAAACCAGAAGCAGTTAAAATGCTCTTTTCACTGTTTGAAGCAAAGGCAGCTAGCAGTATCCTAGGCTGCAAGAGGAGTCTTGACAGCTGGTGAAGGAATGTGATCCTCCCCCTCTGCTTAGCACCACTGGGGCCACACCTGAAGTGTTGTGTCCAGTGCCAGCCTCACTCACATGGACCTACTCAAGTGAGTCCAGCACAGGGCCGCAAAGGTGATGGGACAGCTGAAGCACCTCACACAGAAAAAACAGGCTGTCACTGACCAGACTGGTCAGCCTGGAGAAGAGAAGGCTCAGGGAGCTCTGATCAATTTATACAAATACCTAAAGGGAGAGCATAAAGAAAATGGAACCACACTCCTGTCCATGGTGTCAAGTAGAACACAAAGTTCCTCCTGAGCAGAAGGAAACACTTTTTACTGTCATAGTGACTTCCTTACCAGTGTGCCATGCTATGTCTTGAAACTACACAGAAATCTTGGGAAGAAGTCAGATAAAATCACTGACTTCTTAAGACCTTGCATTTATTTCCCTAACAATTTCATAAGCATGCTAGTCAATATTCTTCAGCCTTGACTGTGAGTTCAAAATCCCAGAAAGAGACCTGTCTTTCTTCCTGGATTAACTCTGCAAAAAAAAAAAAAATCTAGAATTAGTCTAGACTAAAGACTTTCAATTCTCACCTAGTCACTTAAAAAAGAGAGAAAAGAAGACCAAAACAAACAAACAAACCCCACAAAAACATTCACAACACAAGGAGACAACAAGATTAAGCTCTATCGATAATTGTCCAAAAATTCTAAAGCTTAAATTCAACTGCCAGCAAACAAAATGACAAGTAGCTAATGACAAAAGACTGAAGAGCTAAAAGAAAAGAGGTAGTGTTTTTGCCTAAGAATCTAATTCATTGTGGAGCAGTAATTTCTTAAAAGAAACCAGTGAGGACCTGGTTTTGTTGTGTTTTTTAAAAGATATTTGAGTACAAACAAATACAAACATGCAAAGTTATTAGCTGCAAAACTGCTGCTGTGCTGTACGCTTTGTGCACAAACTTAGGTACAAAATACTCCACAAATCTGACTCATTTTGAAAATTAGATTTAAGTTTTGCAAGCACAATCATCTTTCAGTATGTTCCATATTAGTAACATATGCCTTACAGCACATGGAATTCTTGCAAACTCAATTTAAGACCCATCAACACTGCAAGGTTTCATGTTCTTCAACTGCAGATGCGGCCAAAGCTCTGTGAGTAGCAGGAATGTCCAGTGACATACTACACAGACAACCAAGCCCCAATCTTTCTACAGAGACAATCAAATTGCCAAAGCAAACTAGAGCTTTCAAAAAGCCTTACTGCACACAGATCTTCACTGAATGAGCCACATTTCAAGACCAGTAGATTCTTCCTTTTATACAAAGTTTCAAAAACATAAGATAAAAAACGCAGTAAGAAAAAAAAACCTGATCTAAGCATCAAACTAAAAAGAAACCTAATGAAGCTTTCAAATCACATGAGTTACAAAAAACTGTAACAGTTAGGGTCACGGACAAGAAACTTCATGCCGCTGTTTATTAGTGGCAGATGAAGAACACAGTACAAACCAACAATCTGGAGAGAGGGCCAGAAAAGCAGGAAAGGGAACATCATGATAGTAATATCTAGCCAAAGAGAATCCAAAATGATCCTTGAATTCCAAAAATACTGCTCTGAATAATCCAAAAAGTGCCGTGAGTAGCTGACATTTTGCTGCAAGCAAGATTAAAAAAACGGAAACAGAAGAGTGTTAAGTCTGCAATTAGAGATAGGTCATTTTGGCTTACGGGGGGTGATCAGTGATTGCCATCCATTATCTTCTATGTCAAAAGTCAGCTTGGCTGTCTCACTAACACAGAACATTTTGAATAGTACAAATCACTGTCTCATTTAGTGTTGCGTCTGCTGTGCTTTGATAACCCTGTACATATCAGTGAACTGCTCTAAACAGTTTTCAAAAAGAATCCAAAATTCTTACTACCTTTTGCTCCTTACAGCAATGCAGTTGAACAATTGCAAAGCAAAGTGACTGAAAAACAATGCAAGAAGCTTAGAAAAAGGTGGCTGTAACCACTTTTAAATTGTTTTCTATTTTCAGTGAACACACTTGTCCTCTGTAAAAAAGCAGCCCAAACACTTAAGTCTGCTGTAACTAAGCTCAGCATCTTCTATGTGCAAGACAGAACTGAGAACCATAACATTTTTAAGACTTCATGACTGGGACAGAACAGAAAAAGATAAAAAATGTAGTTTAATTAACACAGTATAAAAACTTACTCTAATTAGTGAATTTGAGTGGTTTTGATTTTAATATTTAGAATCAGTTATTTTGTTTGTAATCACAATTCAGTTAAGTTTAAACCTTTTTTTCCTCAAGGAAGACTCCCAAAGCATTCAATAGCATGTATTTTAAAAACGGTAGCATGGCATGTTAGAAATGCTCTTCAAATAAAGAAGAAACTAGTCTCTATAATTTTTCAGACTGGTAGATTTGTAACAGTTTATAAACCAAAGTACAAAGAAAACTGCTTGCCAATTATGAAGGTTGTGATAAAAACTTTATTTTGCTCTTCAATAAATTTTTAAGGTTGTGATAAACTTTTTCATTTTGTTCTTCAAGGAAAAGCAATTTACTCTCAGCAAACAAACAAGATGAAAGTACAACACTACCTTGGTCCATCTGTGGAAGACACCACTTGCTGTGTGTCTTTTATCCCATACAGTGCAATTGGGCAGCCTTCTTGTTACCATTCTGTTGCTTTCAAATTCCTCTTCTATCTGCATGAAGAGCCCGATTTGATTTAGTGGCAGCTACCCTTTAAAGCAGAAAAAGCATTTCTTCCCAACAAAGTTCTCTCCAAACACTGTTGCCAAGTTAGAGGATAAAAAGGCAAAATAAACTAAACACTGCAGCCGAAGTAGTCAAAATACCTAGATCAAGACTTTGTGGTAATGGTTTAGGCACACAGAAAAATTAGGAGAGGGCAAGTAGCATTCCTTCAAGGTTATCCAAGCAATAACACATACGCAAAATAAGTGGTGTCATGTCTATGGAAGGAGATTACAAAAGCAAGTACATCAGATACTGGTTTACAAACATCAGGGGTTGCTTATTTTGAATGAGTATTTCCATAACACTCCCACACAATGCTGAATTCAGGAAAACCCAAGGGCTTGAGGACCTACAGAGTTTGTTTATTTAATCTACTTTAACCCAAATGACTCCCCCATTCCTCACCACAAGACAAATCACACTACGTGTGCAAGCATGTCCATTCCCCCTTTTTTAACAATTATTCTCTGTGCATTAAAGCTTTTTATACAACCCAAAAAGCAGCATACAAAAGCCTACAGTTTTATTTTCTAAATATTAAAATCCTTAAAGACAGTAAAACAAAAATAAATCCTTGCACTTCAGTAACGCCACAAATGGGGGAATTAAGTTTCCAGGTATGTTTCCGATCTGCACTTATGCCGCCAGCTGCCTTTACATTTGTGTTCTGGGAGTGGGGAAAGAAGGTCTTTTCTACTCTTACAGAGGTCTTTGTTCTATCCAGAAGCCAGCTCACCTTACCTCTTGAAAGCTTGAGTTTTTGTCAGCTGTTCATACAATAAACAGCTGTGGATATATGAAAACCTATTACTACTGGCAAAAAACAAAAGCTGGCAAGTAGTTCCAATATTTACAATGCACAAAAGTCTCCATAACCATTTCAATATATTCTGGAAGATCTTTCTCCCCTTCTTCTCACACCTAATCTTATAAGCCCTCAAAATCTGCTTTTGCAGACAGCACAGTAAATGCAGTTAACTTCAAAACACCAATTTATACCAAGCCTCTCTCTGCTAACTGCTAATACGAAATGAGAAGAGCAGCACAGTCAGCAGCAGCACATAGGGTTAATTAAGGTTTTCCTAGAGGTCTTGCTCCTATTTTAGGTGGACTAGGCGAACTGATATAAATCTAACAGGGTAGATGTGTATCAACTCTGAACACTGCCAACAGAAGTAACTTATTCTACTTTTCAGGCATGCTCAAGAAGTTAGGAACTTTCAGTGAACTTGTGAAAAGTCAAATTCCATTCAGTAGTTATATTTTTTTCTCTCTTGAATAACCTCCCAATTACAGTATAGTTCCCAGTGTGCTGTATCATTTCATGTGTAACTTCAAATGATGACCAAGATACAGCACACATACTTTATCCACTATTCTGAGGAAACAGATTTTTTGCTAAATGACCAGGCTGAATTAAGTTGTCTCCAGTCATCAGCACAGGTTCTTCTTTTGCATTCAATTCACTCCCTTTATATGAATGGGCTTAACAAAGATGTGTCAAATTGTATTCTTAATAAACAGAATGCAGAGCGATAAAAAAGCTTGCAGTAATCAGGAATACATTTCAAGATTTTAGCAATTAACAACTGAAGGATTTCAAAATATTCACAGCCATTGCATCTCTGGAGATCAGTGCCACTTACAAATAGATGGGTTAAATTGCAGCTGTCTTTTCATAATAAACTGCTTTAGGTCTGGGTTTGTCTTTCCATCTCTTCATTATCAACTGGGAGGGAGAAGGAAGACAGAAACTAACTGAAATTATCACGAAACTCAGTAAGAAACACAGTCTGTACCATAATTCATCATTCAGTAGATATATTTCCTTCTTTGAGGGATGCCAGTATTTCTAAAGCTGACACTCTGCTTTTGATGTCTCAATTTATTAAGTGTTCACAACAGTCTAAGTCAAGAACAGACGCTCCTATCTAAAAGCAAGTTTCATGTATGATTTGAATGACCTTTATGTTCTGAGGCCTCCCAATAGCAAAAGTTCCAATGATTATGCACAAAACAATTTCTGTTTTCTTTATTACCCGGTGCTGTGCTGTTCTTGGAAAGATAATACTAAAGGACACATCCCAGAACACAGACTAATTAATCTGTGCCTGTTGTTTCTTCTCAAGTACTGTGAGCTAGAACAGATCCAGTACTTACATCCTGTGATACGTGGCAGAGAAATCTTGATGGAAGCTTATCAAATCACTGTGCACACTGAGTTTTTCTGGGATGCATTTTGCAGAATTTGCATGCTAAAAGTAATTTCCTGAGTCTCAGTTCCTAGTTTGCACATAATCTTGTCTTTAAAGATTAATACATTTAGGGAGACTACTAGATAAACTACACCTACAATCTACACAGCATAACCAGCAGAAACTTTAGCCAGAATTCAAACAGCACCTAAGGAGACAAAACTACACAAAACAACTTTAGAAATGCTAGTAATCTGAAACTAGTAGGAGCCCCTCCTCATATGCTCAAATTTAAAATCCAAGAGTTGTCTTGAGCTTCTCTATTAGGTCAAACAGCCTTGCATAACTTCACACCTACTGTGGCAACAGAAGAAACTATGTTCAAGCACAGCTGGTGGCACATTCATTGTTCCATGGAAATTGCCCTGTGGATAGTCTTCCAACAGGACTTTAGTCCTTTCAGGAAGGTAAAAGATGAAGGTCTGAAGAGAGAAAATTACAGTGAGTTGCTAAAACACAGCAGCTTCTGGCCATGCACCCACAGGCAGCATTCTCACCTACAGCTGGTGTGAGGGTATTTACATAACACTTCTGGAGGGCTTTGGCAAGGATGGCAAGTGCAAGTGAAGATTACTGAACCAGTTCTACAAAATTCTGAACTTGTGAGCAAATCTGTATGCAAAGACCTAAGTGCAAGGGATTTACTGATAGATTCTTTTTCATTTAACCCAAGAGCTGTGATGAGAACATCCACTTGAACCTGCTCCATGAAGAAACATCAATCCAAGTAAATTTTACACGTAGTAGAATTACTGAGACTCACTCAACTGCAGCACATAAAAATTGCAGGTTTTTAACTCTATTTTGAGTTTCCAGTAAAACAAATGCAAAAAAAGTTTTCCCCAGATTATAGATAAAACATACTCAATTATGAGTAAAATGAACAAAATACTTTTTCTAGAATTACATTAATTACAATCTTGGATTTGTGCAAATATAGAAATTAAAGTACAGGAAATAACTTCAGCATTTCATTAAGGTAAAGGATGTCTACAAACTCTGCTCCTCTCTTCTTTCCTCAACTGGGTCTCATCCTTCCTGGGATTGTGCTGAATATAACCTACCCAAGCTTCAAAATTGAACACTGTTGTTGTATTTGAGTATTTAATAAAGAACCTCCTGCATTACCCATGGGGATTGTTCTCTTCCTATTTGTTAGTTCCATGTAAGCAACAGCACTGTGTATAGCTCAAAACCCTGTTCTAAACAGTCGATTTCCCCTGATTGCACTTATCTTCAAAATAGCCAAGCAGAAGTAGGAATGGATGTGGAGGAGTCAAAAACAAGACAACCATGAAACCACGCTAATTGGTACAAAAACTAAAAGACTGATACACCTGAGTGCTTTCCATTCTCCTGAGCAGACAAAAGCTCAAACTGGTACTTCTTTAATAAAGCTGGCTTGCAGAAGTCATAGTTAACTTCCAAAGTGTCACATTAAACATCTCTGATGAGCCTAAAACAAGACATGACAGAAAGTAGACCATCTAATTTTATACCATTAGCAGTGGAGCTATGAAGCAGGAAAGATACAAACTACGTAACTTCACTTTCCTCAAATAAGAAGTGTTCAGCTTAGCAGCCTAGACAAACATGTACAATGAATATCACCTGCACAGGCTTGGAAGGGCTGGAGGTTATGCAGGTTCCCTTCTACCAGGAGACTATCCATAGAGTTAAAGAGCCCTGCTTAAGCTTTGCACAGTTTAAGGACCTCCTGTCTCACTCATGAATGCCTGTGAACAGTCTGACAGCCACAACTGCCTAGTGAGAACTGTAGGAAACCTCTAGGAAGTGAGCAACCCAGATGAATCCTTCCTCACTGAAGAAGGGTACTGTTAAAAGTAAGCCACTAATAACATTAAATCTCTCACCATGCAAGAAATTGAGAAAGCCAAAGCACCCACTCCCAGACAGTCAAGTCCCACAAAAATTCTCTTTATGGTAAAGGAAGCCATCCATTTCTGCCCTAAAAATGGCCTCATCTGCGCTTCGAAGTGTGCAACAAGGCTTTCACACACTTCTTCCCTCCACCAGTTACATGCAAATGAAGCTCTGCATTAGTTAGTTCCACCTGGAATAGATCATACATTGACTCTGAGTCCTGAAAACAAATCATTTCACTAAACATACCTCACTTACCAAAGCAGCTGTCTGTCATTTAGCTTCCACACTACAGAAGTTATACAAAAGCATCATTCTGCTCAATTACTATACTACTTGGGGAAGCAGTAATGATACTCGAACATCAAAAAGCTACTTCAGACTCTCAGTAAATCCGTATCAAAAATACTTATTTTACAAGCAGTAAGGCTTTTTCTCATCTATAAGCCAGCCTTACAAACTCAGCTTGAAATCTCCACACTGCACTCCATCAGTTCTTTCTCAAGCATTACTAGAAGTAAAAAAAGACCATGCCAGATACCTAAAGTCTCTGCTACACTACCACAACCCTGCAACCTCCAGTGACTTGAATGGCAACAGATCAAAGTTGAAGAACCAAAGAAGAGACTTCTCATTCTTAGTTATGTTGGCTCAGCAGGTCTAGTCACACAAAAAGCTGTGAACACTCTACTTTAGCAACAGCTATGATGAAAATAAATAGATCAACAGCTATGAAAATAAACACAAAACACACGATTTGGACACCAAATAACAGCATAATAAAGAGAAAAATTACTTCGAAAGTCTATGTTATAAGTATGCTGAAGTTCAACTCTGCCACAAAAAGAAGAGGAAATGTATGAATTTGGAAGGCAAAAAGTACCTTTTGCAACAGCTATGCAAATATATACAGATATGAATTTGCACAATCAGACTAAATGGCTAGGTATTTCCTTGCCCTTTCCTATACCCTTAAAGTAAACATTTGTCTGGCTTTGTTTTAACCACTGTTGAAGTTTGGGAGGGGGACTTATCACTTAGCCAAGGTTTTGTGCCACAAAAGAAAACCAAACCAGATTAAGTGATATGGAAAATGGCTCACTCATATGCCTAACACACTCATATCTGGCACACTCCTGTATGCTGAGCTCGGGAAAGGCCTCTCCTCATGGCTCTGAAACAAACAGGCTGCCTTTCACCACAGGTGAACTCTCAAGCACAGCAATCTCCTTTTACCCAGGCAGCAGTTACGGCTTCATATCCACTTAAGGCCAGTCAAAGTGAGACTGACACAGCAAGGAGGCCTACCTTTCTCAGCGCCCCCTCTTGCAATCTTCTCTCCCTTGCATCAAGAATAGCATTTCCTTGGCCAATAAACCAGGTAAAACTGACCAAGCGAGATGTGAATTCGTAAGCAGGCCAGTTGTCTGGCTCACCATGCAGCTCCACAAGCCCTGGCACAAGCTGAAAGCTTGAGAACTGCAGTATTCCTTTGAAGCAGCCTGCATGTAAGCCAGCCTAAAGCAATCACGTAACTTCAGGGTGAATAACACAGTGGTCATCGCAGCAGGTGAAGTTCACAAATGGCAATCACAGAAAACCTTTCCAAAATACAAGTTTATAAGCATAGCAATGTGCATTTTCTGTTCTAAGAGTTACACAATGAGGCACAGAGAAGTAAATGAGTCATGGCTTAGCAAATGAGTCAGTTCTTTCATTTACCATATTCATGACAAGTATTTCACAATGGAAAAGAATTATTTTGATAGGCCTGTTTTGTAGTCTGTCCTTGGAGGAGTTCACTGGTGACAAGAGATTGTAAGCCTGCTGAAACAGGCTCTTGGAGAATTCCTGTGCTCAATGCCACACTGTGTTTCCCTATCAGCAGCTCTCCTTAGGGCAACAGGCTTGGTCAACCAGGAATAGGCCCCCTCCCTAAGAAAAGGAGTAACTGGAAATGTAGTTACAACTTCTGCCAGAGTTTAAGGCTTTTGTCACGCATAAGCTTTGCCAGGTAACATAAGGTTACTAGCCTCAAAACAAGACAGACAGTTGTGCTTGAAATCCATATTTACGAAGACCAGAAACTACCAATCATAGCCCTTATTCTGTACACATTTACACAAGTTTTGCAAGCTGGCACAAGAGCCTCTGAACAGCTGGCATGCATCCTTCAAGTCAGTGGAGGCCCTGTGCTGCTGCACCACATCAGAGCCTGTGAGCTGTCACCACCACACTGGACATCACTGTTAGACATCTAAAGTACATACTGCCCACAAACATTGCAAGAGCCCCCTGCTTGCAAATAAACCCACTCCTGACAAGGCAGATGATCAAAGTTGCTGTTAGCTGTGCAAGAGGACCTGGTCTATGCAGTGTACGGTGTGAAGGCAGTGTGTTCTGCAGAGAGTAAGCCCGTCAAAGATCCCTCCAGCCTGCAATGAACATGCTGCCGCTGACTCACATTATTTGTACCCAGCTACTGATGGAGGACTAAACTGCAGGCTCCTTCTGAAGCAGTCCCACTTCCAGTCCACCATACAAATACAGCATCCCCACTCTGCTTCTGGTACTTCAAACCAGCATCAACTGCAATACTGACTTCATCATACGCAAATACCACACACCCCAATCCCCAGGCTCACGGCACTTACTGTCTCACAAAGGCTGCATTACATGATGTACCTCCCAGAGCAAAACAGCTACACAAAACCCCCCATGCCTACCAATCAAGCTATACACATGCCAGGCTAATATACAGTCCTTGCACTCTAATGCTGCTGATTCTCCCACCTCACACACCCATTAACTTTTGCCTGAGGTGCTTTCATTGTATCACACCACCATCTTGTCCCACATCACCCTCTCTCCCACAACGAAGTCATTGAGTACACCAAGGCCCTCGCCTGGAATGTGGTTCTGCCATTGTGCGCTGGCTGCCTCCAGTGCAGTGCGTCACACTGGGATGGCTCTCACCATGGTCCCCTCCCCAGTGGTGATGTCTTCCGGATTCAAGCTCCTGTAGTGCTCAGCACTTCCAGAAAACTTTGACACCCCTCCCAGAACTTCTACAGATTTTCATGCTTCTCCTTTTACTTCCTAAAATCAAAGCTTCCTAAAAATCATCGCACTGTCCTCTTACTCTGCTTCCACCTTTCAGATGTTTCTCAACACTTGATCTCTACTTCTTAACTTCCTTTTGTTATTCAATGAAGGAAGGGAAGATGGACCTCAAAACAGGCAGGATTCACTGAAGCACATGCCCATGATTCACATCTCTTTCCACTCATCCGTTCTATTATTTCACTAGCTATCATTTCACACTGACTATCAGGAAGGAGTAGTTTTGATCTTACTGACATGTTGCTCCCTTCAGCATATTCTACATACAAGGAATAGTCAGCTTTCTGACAACAGCAGCACCCTTCCTTGTCCTGCTGAGCAGACACAAGTCCTTCCTTTTAAGTACAAGATGACTTTGGACCTCTTTGTTACTGAGATTACAATGTTCACATTTGTCCTATGCTTTTAGTCTTCACAATTTATCTTATACCCATACCAATGTTAAGTTCGTCTTCCATATGGCCTCTTATCAGCAGGAAAAACTTCTCTAGTCCTGATCACCACTGCAGCAACTCTGACAGTTGTCTTCCTCCTTCCCCTTCCTACTTTTGTCTGAAGAATTGTCCAATGAAGCTGTGTATCACTCCATCAGATCTTTGTCTGCACTTTCCATCCCAGGTCACTGCAATATATAGATTCTAGGGGAAAAAAAAAATCTATTGTTCAAAAATCTGGGTACCATAAATATTCACTACTGAGGGGAGGGGACCAAAATAAGAAAACAAGTCTCTTTTCACAATATACAATGGTTTAAAATGAAGCCATTTAATATCTGCTCAGAAGAACTTAACTGCAATTCAGAAACGGCTTCTGGTGACTCAAATTCAGTTAAGTCTACAATTTCAATCAATTAATAATTAACGCTATGAAAAAAATCTTTTTCAAACAGTTGTACAAGATGAAATCAATGTTTTTTTTATACCACTGGTCAAGCTTCCATCATAACAAAAATAGCTTCTGCTAAAGTAAAATCTAACAAATACCCTTCAAATACACAGAAAGTCATCATTATCTGAAGAATCAGAGCATTACCTTTGTGCACCAGATACATCTTATTTACAAAACTGAAACTGGAACAAAAGGTTGAAAAGAGTGAGAGGACACCCACCTGAAAATATTTTACAATTTCAAAAGCTACAGAACAGCTAAGTTACTGTTTGCTAACCTATTTTCCATCTTGAAAGCTGTGTTTTAATTTGTAGAAAAAAGTCAATCAGCTAATACCCATTAGAAGTAGAGCATATAGAAGGGAGCAGTCATTCAGACTACATCCTCCTTAAATATACTTCATCAGGTATCTAGTGAGGTCTTTGACCTCTATCTTAGTACCACTTCCCCACTTCTATTCTTGGCTTCTCATCTATAAAGCATTTTACTCAGCATTTACCACCTTTCTTCTCTTCAAGCAAATATTATTCAATAAGACAAACTCTTGTTTACTCCTAAACACATTTTTGCTCCCTGCTACCAAATAGTCACATTTGTCATCTACAAAAATATCTAGAAATCAAACCTGTAAACTACTGCCAGGATACATGACAATTTAAAAACTGATCACTTGAAACTGCCAGCAAACTAAATGGTATGCTGCTTCTAAAATTTATACATAGGACTAATATATTCTCAGCTTCCTTATCCCATCAGGCTTTCACAGCATCTGTAACACCATGTCCCAGTCCTAGTCACTGCCTGCTATTCATGCATTAGCACACTGAGCTGAAGTCACCTCCATTACTTCATGCATTCATACTTGACCAGGAAAGGTGCATGATGCACCTCTCACATCATGGCTTGCATTAACAAAGAGATAAAAAACAGCTGTGCATTTTATGACATCCTCAACCCCTACTGTGGAGGAAGCAAAATTGAAGCTTTGGGCTTCTGTGTAATATAGCTACACTAAATCCAGAAACATAATATGATGTTCTTGATATTTTAACCCCAAGACCACTAATTGTAGACAGTTTGCAAGGTTTCAGTTTATGATTTAAATCAATGGAAGAACTGAGACTCATTTTGTATGTACCACAGCAGCAGCACAGCCAGTTGTCCCAGCTGTCACTAGTAATAACAGTATTTCAAAATGAAAGTGTTCTGGTTTTTTTTTCTTTTTCTTGAGCTAATATATTAAACCATTCATTTAAACTACTGACTTTTCTCTGTTCTTGAACTTTTAAGATCAGTAGACTGCAGAATTGTCCTAAAGAAGACCAAGTCATGTTTAATCCAGTAAGCACAGTCACTAAATCCAGCTTTGTAAATAAGCAAGTGAGTGTTTTAAGACTACTTTCCGCCCTCCCAAAACACTGCATTGGATTCCACCAACAGCAGAAGCAAAGTCTGATGGAACTGGTGTGGACGCAACCAATAGCTTACAGCTCCAGTTCTCCATTCAACTGATATCCTCACATTATCCAGAAGATCCCAAAAAGGTTATCTGTAAGTGCATTTGGTAACTAATTCTTAACACAGATTTTATCAGCTATCGTCTCATAGCCACAGCTGCACATAAGTGGAAGAAAGGACCAACAGTCAAACATTGGAAATTTTGAAGACCACACTACCTGTATTTATCTATATTGCTGAAAAACATACTATCAATCCCATCATTAACCACTGAATATGGATCAGTGCTCCATGCACTTCAGCCTAGTCAAAATATTGAAGCTGAATACAGAAGTTAAAAACTAATAATAAAGCTCAGAAGCCACTTTTGACAAAGGTAAGCTAGAAGCTAAAGTGTTTGAGTTTAGAACGTTTGTGCTGCCACTAGGCCTTGCACAAACAGTGCAGCACTACCATGCAGAAAGAAGGCAGACCACTAGCACAAAAAAAGAGTAAAATGCCAAGCATGCAGAAACAAATATGAGAGCTACTGCTGAAGCCTTTAACCTAAAGCCAAGCTTTTAACACAAGCTTAAAAACACTTAAATAATTAGAATACATGCAGACTTGATCCTCTAGTCTGTTACAGGGTGTACATTTGCCTCACACACTACATGGGTTGATCCAGTTTTAAATGCCTTGATAGTCTAATGGTTTTTATTCCATTAGTCAGTGTAAATTAAACATTGTAGTCAGCTGCACAATTCCTGCATAGTTCCTGCACTGCCACTGCATTACTACTGGCTGTCAGTAACCAGTTAGCAGTTAAACTTGGCACACACACAAAGTGTCTCATTTCTTAGAAGTCATACAGCTACACAGCTGATTTTTCAGGCCTTTAAAACAATAATTTGAATGCAATTGACTTTTTTGAAAAAATAAACAAAGACAATTGTTATATATAAGAAATATATTAACAGGTACTTGTGTGAGTATCTTACTACACGATTTCTATGTAATTTTCCATTACTTTTCCAACGATGACAAAATATTAGAAGTCTGACACCAATTAACAATGAAAGATAAATTACATAAACAGGTGGATTGTTAAATAAACTATGATAAAAAGTAAATCACCTGAATTTTCAGAACAGTAATTCAATAAATGAGCTCTCTATTTATCTGATCAGCTAACTCTACTAATGCAAATTTAAACTTACTGACAGGTTTTACTGCATCCTTCCAATTAGTGTCAGACTTCCTCAGCCACTGCCCATGCATTTCCAAAGCAAAACTTCCAGGTATTTCAAGACTGTCAAACACACTCACTTGCATACAGGAATGGAGGCTTAGAGTGAAAAATAATAATTAATAAATGCATAACCTTTAAAGCCACAAATAAAAAATCACACTCATTTTAAAAGCACATAATGTGTGCATCACAATTACTTTAAAATACACATAAATGCTGCAGAAATCTGCCCTCTTTGAGAATTTGGTTCTCCCTTTTCAGAGGTGTTTAATAAAGTGTTGGTAAAAATTCCACATTAGGAGATTCTTTAGTCTATACTGAATTGTGTCATATCAAAAAAAGGCTTTTGTATGGCCACTCAGCTCTTACAGCAGGTTTTTTATCAGTTCTGACTTAACCACAAAGGAATTCCCTACACTAGTTGCTATTAGAAGGCTTGACTCCCCCCCATCTGTTTGCACATTTGCAGAATTCAGTCAGAAAACAACTGTTTTAAGATGGTGATTTATGTATCTCAGACTTTCTGGCCCTCCACAGCAGAGCCAAGGCAACAAAGACTGGATGCATGTTGCTGCTTCAGAGGACAGCAGGGTAGTGTGCCGCAAGGCCATCACATAAATCATGGTAATTGGCATGTAGCTGGAAGGAGAATGCAAACCAGTGTGCAGCACCAGCCAACATCGCTAGTGATCCAGGTCACAGAAGGTTATGAAGCCACTTCAAGGGTTGCACACATACCCAGCTGAGAACTTTTTACATACATCATCTTGGACAGTAAACCAAGAGGAAAAACTGGAAGTTCAAGGAGACAGATCTCTCAGAACAAGTGCAGTTGTTGGACAGCACTCAAGTATTCACGTGCTGTCAGGCTGACTGCATTCCAGGCAATCAGAATTCACATTAAATCTCTATCCTTGCTGCACATGAAAGCTTTTTAAGATCTCAAATTAGTTCATGTCACAGACAGCATATTCATAAATTAGGATAGCTTCTGTCAGTTAAAATAGTGTGGTCCTTTCTTGACTTGGCTTTTGGGATTTTTTTAAAGATGCAGTAAATTCTCCTACCTAACCCCTCAAGAAAATAAGCTAAAGAGAAGGCAAGTTAAGGAATGTCAGCTGCTTTCCTATACTACTGTAACTTTGCAATCATATTTACACTGCAAAACTTCAGACTTTATCTTTACAACACTGGATTACCTAGGCAGTAGGTGACACTTAAATTGAACTCATGCATACCTATCCTAGAGCATGCCATCTACTATAGCTCATCCTGCACATAAAAGTTTGGCACATTTTTTCACTTGAATTTTTTTAATTAGAACTTTACCAGACTTGCAAGTAATGGTTTGATTTTAACAGGTTCATTTATAAAAGCAAATGATACAGCAAAATGCAGCAACTAGCTAATGATTTTTAAGGAAACCAGTTTGTCTGATGCTGACTTTTAAATGAAACTGAGGGGAAAACAGAAAATAAGGAACACGAAAACGGACCTAAAACAACAAAAAATTTTGTTACATGAACCAAATACAACACTCCTGTATAAAAGATTTCTCATTGTAAAAACTGTGAAGGCGAGTAATCAGCAATTATTTTCCTTTAAAAATAAATCATTTTTACAGTAGTATTGACATTGTCCAATTACACTTATCCTACTATTCACAACTACATAGGAAGACAGTATATACAAATTTTATTTTCATATCTTGAAATCACTCTAGAATACTTACATTCTCTTGAAATCCAGATTAGATTTTTAGAAAGCCTGAATTAAAGGCAGGAGCTGATTTACAAAACTTCCCCACCTTCAGCAATCTGGTCTTGAAAGACAGCTTTTTTACTTCTTTAGCTTCATTTTAGTTTCCAGGATTTCCAAGGAAATTATTCAAGGTCAAGGATAGTGTATTAGACAGAGCACACACACAGAAAATAGCTTGCATATTCCCCATGCATATTAATGTCTTGCATTCCAAATCTAACAAGGAAACTGGAATGCATTAGATGTCTCCCTTTCAGGAAGAAAAATTTTAAAATTAGCTTACTAATTTCTGTTCTGGAACTTGGAAACATCAATAGTTATTTCTTAAAGCAAACTAAAACTGGAATCAATTAAGGCACTTTTACAAGACTCTGCTAGTCTTGGAACAATGTCAAAAAAAGTCCAGCAGAAAGTCGGACATCATTTGTTTATGCCCACACCACAAGATTGTAGTAACAAATTCTGGATTACTTGTTTTATTCATACATTCCTAACCAAACTCCAGCTTAAACTGACTGCTGAAGAACACGATTGTTCTTTCAGCATGTTAGCACGCAAAATTCTCCTCTTCAAATCGGCAGAATTAACACAACCTTTTCCCCTTGGTAAAACATCACTACACATACCAGTATGATTTGGTATCACAGGTCAAAAAAATTTAACACTAAACACAGTGCCTGCATTGCCGCTAACGACAGCTTTAATTTTGTCACACAGTGCAGTATTACTTTCATTAAGTAAACCCTTTTACTAAAATACACCTGTCCCACAGGTTTCATCAATAATTACATATATTGCACACATCAGTGAGGATCACTGTATCTGCTAAAAGCTGTTGTTCAACTCACAGCGGAGGATAACATTTTGCTAGCTTTGCTTGCTATGGTTTTATCAACAGAAAAAAAACCAAATTTTGTTTTATGTTATACCACTGGCACTCAAATAACTGAGTCCTGAAAGAAAATTACTTTTGTTTTACTTGCTTTACATTTTCAGAAAGCTTTGGGGTTTTTTTTTAGTAAAGATTGCAAGGAAGAATCAAAATTTAAATCATTGTCCACTAAAAGGATCTGAAAACTGATGACTACAATACAAATTCCACCAGAATTACATGCAGCTAGCAATACAGTCTTCTAAAGCCTTCACTTGCTCCTGCTGAGAAAAAATTATTTCTGCTGGTATTGAAAGCAAAACAAATCTCCAGTCTTTAACTTAAGAAAAAATTAAAGAAACATCAACAGCCTTCAACCAACTACTTAACAAAAAAAAAAATTTTACTTGGCTTTTCTCTAAGAAACATTTTGGTTACATCCCCCAATCAGGTATCCCTGAGAGGTTTCCAAAACATGAGCCTGCAGCTCCAAGCTAATGATGTTCTGCAGCTGAACCTCCTTCCACAGACACGGCAGCTTTCTATTTATAATATTAACATCATATTCTACAGATGTGGCAAGTGCCAGTCAATGAATTCTTTATATTTTCCTTCCCTAGGAGCCCCTTCCCTCCAACTCATACCCTTGCCATTCATACCTAAAAGCCATAACTTACCACAAAGCTTTATGCTACCATGGAAAGGCATTGTAACTCCTTTTAAGAGAGGCCTGATGGGCAAGCAGGGTCTACACAACAAAGACAAACCTACCTCAAGCTGCCAACAGACAGGGATACTGTAGGAGTACTTGTATGACACACCAAAAAATTTCAATGTGGCTGCAGCTGCAGCAGTGAAGCTGAGTTTTACAGCACTACAGCCAACCTCTGTCTTTCCCCAAGCAAGAGTCATACCAGCAGAGGCACAGGGGTTTATTTCTTCTCCTAGAATAGCTGCATTAAGGGCTCTCGCCAGGTCAGCTGTGTTATTGAGGGATCACACCTCTTCCTAACCTTGACAGCCACAGCTGCAACGACAATACAGTACTGTGCACTAATTCAGGACTAACCTCAGAAACCAAATATACACTTCGCCATCTAAAACTGTCTGCCTGCTCCTGGCATCTTCACAAATTTGGCCAAATGAAACATAGTCAATTTCTAATTTTCCTTCCAGATTGTTATATTTACTCACAAAGTGCTTTCTTGTTTAGACTGTAATTTTTACTAAAAATACTTGGTTTGAAATAAGTTAAACACAAGCATGGTAAAAGAGTCGTTTTATGCAGCTGGGAAGGTTTGCTTAGGAGCCTGCATTCTCTGGTTTTTTTAAAATAAACTAAAAAGGAAAAACCTTCATGTCCACTTGAAGCATATCAAAAGTATATAAATTTATCAAATTAGAAGCAAACTGAATTTTGAAGCCATCTTCAGAGAAAAGTCTTTCAAACTACTAGTTATTATGCTAGGACAGCACCAATAAACTACAAAATAAGGTAGCAGACAATCCTACTGGTCTGATTACCAAGAATGTTATTTGCGTGTATTAGCGATCACATGAAGATTTTAGCAAGCCTTAAGATACAAGGTTTGTGCAATCTTCCTCTTTAAAATTATTTACCATGATAAAAATGTCAGAATATTTATTAAGGGCTAGATGAAAAAATGTAACATGCAAAATTCAGAAGCAAATGGTGCCCTTTAACTACTGCTGAACTGAAATTTATACATCTCTCAAATCAAGTCCTGTATTCTCTGTTTATATTAACCTTCAGGTTACAAGTAAGACTGTTAGAACTGATATGTAATAAAATGTATTTTGTCCAATAACTGGACTTTTCCATAGTTCAACAGTAAACATTTACAGAGTTTCCATTACTCATACTGCAAAGAACATAAGTTCACATTTATATAGTCACTAAACATGCACTTACACAAACTTAAGTCAAAGTTTTCATCAATGCTACATATTCAGCTGTATTATATGGAACCAATTCCATTCTCTGCCCAACATAACTCACTTGAGAGCTGAATTGCCTTTAACAGTTGCACCCTTCTGCTTCACAAGGAATAAATATCTTGTCGGCAAGATCTGGTCTTAATGACACAGCTACCTACCCAAATTACACAAGAACTTTTCTACAGCAGGACACAGCCCACCCAAGTCCTCCACAACACCCTCACCAAAGGCCCCTGTCAAAACAATTGACATCTTTAATATCACTATTTTCCACTATTATTTTTGCACAGGATTTCTAAGGAAGCTGACACAAGGTTTAAGGCTGGGGAGGGGAGTAGGGGAAGAATACACCAAAGCAAATATATTTTCAGCAGTAGATACAATATTTGTTTGAAATGCATTTAAGTTCCAGAAAATGCAGTCAACGCTTCAGTCATATTTACACCTATTTTCTTTCTTCATACTGACCCTTGCCAACATTATTCAATGCCTTCCCCCTTGAAGACTCACAAAAAGTTACTTTTTTTCTTTCACAACTACCCACTGAGGCCTTTTCCACTGCTGAAAGCAAGCAAAGCAAAGTCCATGCCGGGTGTCTGCCTCCTAGAGGAGACTGCATTTTTTATTTATTGCCCCTTGGCTTTATTTTCACAGTGAATTCCTGGCTTAAATGCAATCAGCCAAGAAACCCTCCCTGTGTGCACTCCTGTCATTCCTAATCGCTTGCAAACAGAATCAAGTGCAAGCAAAAGGGAAAAAAAAAAAAAAAACTCGCACTGCCAACCAAAGTAAAGAAGCCCTACTTCTGGTTTTGCCAGTCCTGAGAAATCATAGATGCACCTCAGACCCCCTGGAAAGAGAAAGTCAAAAGACGAAATTTTAAGAAAGTTAATTGGATTTGAATAAAGAAAAAGAAAATAAAAAAGAAAGAAAGAAAGTCCTCTTAGGCAGAAGAGAAGGGCACTGAGCTTTAAAGCAGGGACACATCTTTCCTTCGGGAAAAATACTGATGGCACATTTGCAAGGTGCCCGCCAAGTCAAACCCGCACCAGGCAGCGCCGAGGTTTTGGGGGAGTGGGAAAGGGGGAACCCCGGCGCCCTGCACATACAAACACGGACACACCGAGCCGCCGCCGTCAACAAAAGGCGAGCAGCAGCCTCTTTTGTCTGTCTTCCCCTTTTCAGGGGAGGAGGAGGGGAAACGACAGAAAACTGAGAGGGGAAAAAAAAAGAAAAAAAAAAAAAAAAGACACAAATAAACATGAAAATGAGAACAAAGTGGCCGGGTAGCACAAAGAGCATCACCACCGGCGGAGGGGACTATCTGCCGGGGGCGGCTCCTCTTTCATTCAAGGAATGGAAGGGGAGCCGCCCCCGGCAGACAGCCTCCGAAAAGTGGGGGAATACCCACCTCTGCAGCCCTTTAAACACTGGCAGGGAGGAGTTAACCAAGGGAGCCCGCAGCGGGTGAAGAACAGCGGCAGGCGGCTGGGCTGGGGATGAGGAAGAGGAGGGGGGTATTGTTCCAGTAGGAGGAAGAGCTTCGCTTTCCCCCTCTTGTCACGAAGCTGCTCATCCTAAAGCAACCCCCCCAACCATACCACCCCCGGCGGGGCGAATCGCGCCCCATCCCTCCGGCTCGTCGCCGCTGCCCTAGAAATGCCTTTGTTCGCGGCTCCCCCCCGCTCTCCCGCTGCCAGGGTCTCGCACCGCTTTTATGTCTTTATTTTGGACGGCGGCGCATCCCGGCCCCCCTCCTTCCCCCGCCGGCCGCCCTTCTGCTGATTCATTTCCACTGGCGGTCCCCCCTCGGGATGGGGGGGCGGCATCTCCTCGCTATTGTGGCTCGGGGAAAAGCGGTGACCCGGATTACCGGGGGTGGAAACTGGTAGGGGGCAGAGCCAAACGGGATTACACAGGCTAGATTACCGGGAGCGGGCACGGCGCGGTGCAGGGCTGCGAGTTAAAGGGACAGGCGGCAGCCGCGTCCGTGTCACGGAGCCAGGGAGCCACTGCGCGTCCCGGGCACGAGGGGGAGGAGACCGGCGGAGGAAGTTGCCCGGCCCACGGTTCAGCCAGGGAGTGAAGGGCTCGTACGGCCCGGGCCGCAGGCGGGGAGCTGCAGCGGAGAGAGAGGGACGACAAGCGGGTGACACGCACGGGGAGACCCGCGGGCCCGAGCGGCGGCGGCCTGGCCGGGGAGCGGAACCGGCCGGTGACTCACCGACTTGCAGGACGTTATCGACGCAGCCGCCGTCGAGCAGAGCGATGCCCCTGCGGAAGGGCAGCCGGTTCTCGTCGGCGGCAGCGGCGTCCATAGCCCCGCCAGGCGCGCCGGCGCCCCCGGGGCCGGCGGCGGGATCCTCGGCGCCGGTGTTGAACGAGGAGTACATACAGATCTCCCTCTCACTGCGGGGGAAGGACCAGTAGACGATCCTGCGCTGCACCGGCTCCGGGATCCGTTCGAACCGCTCCTCCACCCGCTGGAAGGGCCATTTCTCCGCCACCTTACGAGCCGCGATGTCCAGCAGGGACTCGGGGCTCTGGGTCTTGCCGAGCGGCAGCAGCCCCAGGGCGGCGGCGGCAGCTGCGGAAGAGGGTCCGGCGCAGAGCGTGCCGCCGCCGGGCCCGGAGCCGCCCGCCCGCTGCCCCGGCCTGCAGCCCGAGCCATAGCCGGGTCTGCAGCAGAGGCGCTTGGCGGGGTGGGGGAGCTGACCGCGCTCCGCCATGATCGCGCCGCTTCTAAGCCGACAGCGGAAGTGGCTGTACCCTATAAACGGCTCCAGGAAGGCAGCGAGCGCCCGCGAGCCCCCGGGGACACGCCCCTCTCTGCCCTTATGTGGCGATGAGGGCGGGGCCGCGGGGGCCTCGCCGCTGCGGGTGGGCGGGGCTTTATGCAAATCGGCGTCACAAACGTAAATAGAACNGGGGGGAGGATGGCGCGCGCTCCCCCTCCGGCCTTCCCAGCCCGCTGATGTCACGCGCGCAAGCCCGGGCGCGCCCTCGCGCGCGTGGTGCGAACGGGGGGGCGTGGCCGGCGGCGCCCCCCGCTCTGCCGCCATATAGGGAATGGAATGCGGGGGCGGGGCGCCGCCGCGGCCTGAACCCGGTCACCTCTGCCGGGAAAGCCGGAGGGGCGGGGCGTGCTGCGCCGCGCCGCGCCGACGGGAAGCGCGGTACAGGCTGCGGCCGCGCCGGGGGGAAGACCTGCGCTGCCGCTCCAGAGACCGGCCGCAGCGGGCCCTTCCCGTCCGCCTCTGAGCTTGCGTTTAACAAGCTTTTGAACTACACGAGTGAGGCGCGCCCCCAGATGTGTTGGTGTTGAGTTTTGTGGGAGTTAGTTTTCATTCTATTAGAGGTAGTACGGTAAAGGTCGTCATCCCGGCGCCAGCAGCCGGTTGGCTCTGCAGATGTCGGGGCTTGGAAACGCTCCGGGAGAGCCGGGACACAGGGCAGGGCGGCACGGAGCCGCAGTGGGTCAGTTGGAGGCGATGAAGGCACCGTGTTTGTCCAGGTGGGTCGTGAGGATGTCGTGACACAGCGGAGGGTCAGGGTGCTTTCGGCGACCTTCAAAAACCGTGCTGTTCGTGTCCGTGCCGGCGCCTCAAATTAAGCGTCCTCCAACGAAAAAAAAAAAAAAAAAAGTTGTATATATGTAACTATGGAAAAGCGGAGGGTCCCGAGACGCTGCATGGCGCGGGCGGGATGAGCGGACCCAGCCCAGCGCAGGGGCTGTGTGCGGGCTGCCTGTCACCGCTCGGCAGCTGGCATCTCCTCATCTCGGAAACGGGGTTACCTTTGATGCGGCATGGTAGGGCATCACCCTTTTTTATTAACCAAATTTAAAACCTTTCGGTTTTTTTTTTTATTTCGGAAGTATAGCTTACAGGCGGTATTTGCTGGCGGCTCGCAGTTGCAAGCAGCGCTTACTCGCCGGGCGAGCAGCCCTTCTCCCGCATGCCGTGCCGTGTGGAAGCCGTCCTTGGAGCGGCTCCCTCCGGCCGGCTGGTTTTCCCAGACGGACTACATTTTCCATGATGCAGCGCAGCCCGCCCTCGGCCGGGAGGCTGTTCCGTCAGGGAATGCGGCGGGGGAATGCCAAGCGTGCCGGGCTAAGATCTCGGAGGTGCAAACAGCGTCGCCTTGGCTCGAAACTTTGTCGTCTCCTTTTCGTTTCCACCAACCCCCACCCCCGACTGGAACAGGAGCTTATTTTTGTAGTCAAGCGATTGAAAAGCTTTGCGCAAACCGCATTTTCCATTAAAAGTGGGTGGGAAAATGAATTAAACTTATCAGACTCGCTGACTGATTTTTAAAGGAAGATTGGCAGAAACCTGAGATGGTTTAGAATTTCCACGTATTGGAGAAGTGGGGGTGTGGTGTGCTTTTAAGCTTCTAAACAGTAGCACTACTTGAAAATTTCACGGGTAGAGAATTTTTTTTTTTACATCTAGGTATAGACCTGTGCTTTTTTGGCGGGGGTGGTCTTTGGGGTTTTGGGGTGGGGTTTTTTTGTTTGTTTTGAGTTTTTTTGCTTTTGTGTTTGTTTTCTGTTTTGGGGGTTGTTTGTTTGGTTGGTTTTGGTTTTGGTTTTTGAGGGGGTTTTTTGCTTTTCCTGCTGCCATTTGCTCATAGTAAGAAAATAACAGATGCTTGTTAACCAAGTAGCTTAAACTGCAGACAGAGGCAGAATTATTTTCAGCACAATTGTTTTTGGAGTTGTTGGGTTTTTTGTATATACTGTAAGTTAGGGGGTTTTCCCTTCAGTGTTATGAAACCTACCTTCTGTGTAAGAAATTAGTTTAAACTGATGCTTGTGTTTCCGGCTGTGGACTTCACAAAATAGTTAATCTTGAGATCCCAGTTTCATAAATTCGTAGCTAACTTGCTGGAATATTAACTGTCTTGTTTCTCATTTTAGGTGTGTTTTATAAATGTTCTGCTCGATTTATAAATTTAACTCCTACAGAATTTTGGAAATGTTAGGGAGCCTGAATGCTACACACCAGAGATGAGTTTGCAGTACTTTCTTTTAATATGGCTTTCATCTCAGCATTTCTGAAAGCAGAGATATTAAATATATAGACGGTAGAAAAAAAAAGAACTTCATGATTGCATGTGTATGAGAGTAGAGGAAAATTATTTTTTACTCCATCACTTATTCATAAGTAGTGATTGTTCACATGTCAAGGCAATTTTTCTTGTCTGTTCTACCAGTATTTCTGCTTGAAATAAGCATCTAGCAAGTCAGTAAAAAATACTCTTCCAAATTGGGTTGTGGCTGTTCTTTACCAGGACTTAGCCACCTGCTGCAATAAAAATAACACCAATGCCACTGGAAGAATTCTTCACATCATAGTTGAGAAACTTTACAATTAAAAACCAAGAAAAGTGAGAAGGGCAACGAACAACAAATCGTCCATAAAAAGCAGATTAGGCTGTGTCAGTTATCTCAGCTTAGTCTTTCTTCTTACTTTACAGATCTGGGCAGAACTTTTTTAATTCACTAAAGAAATCCTAGAGAAAAGCAGGTGGAAGAGCTCATAGATCCACCTTTTTCATCTACCGTTCATCAGGAGTAAACACTTCCCATTGAAGCTGTGTATATTAACAGATACACAGGATGCTGGTGAATCTTTTTAGTTTCTGGGCTACAGAGTAGACAAGGAAGCAAAGATGCATCTTTGTTCTTGTCATACCACCACAGACACCAAATGTACTCCACTTTAGGTTCAGCTGCACTGCTGTAGCACTTGAGCAATTTGCAAGTTTTCATCTGAGGCTGAGCTTTTGTCCTGCCAGGTTTGCCCCCTGAGTTCTTTCAATTTTCTGAAACCAAGTAGGAAGATGTGTTAACTCCAGAGAAGTTAGAATGTGTTAAAGCTGTATCTAAACTATTTTATTTGCTAGTTCATTTTTCTTGCAGTGGATGTTCTCGAGGAAAGACCTTACCGAGCTGAGCATTTCTTTCATCTATTTCTCTTTCACTGTTTTGGGAAGTTTCTATTCCAGAGCTACACAGAGAGGAAGGAATTGCTGCAAAACAGCAAGCTTAACTTGGCTAACTTCCTGCATGTAATCAAAGGCTATTCTGTGAGCTGCTTGGAAAAACACCCTTGGCCACCACGCAGTGAAATTCCTTCCTAATAGTCTTTTCAGAGCGTTAGGCCAGTTGCAGTCAGTGTGCTCATTACAGTAAAGTATACAAGGCTTGAGCATTCTACCAGTTGTGTTAATTTAAAAGAAAGGTCACATACAGCTGCACAGTTGTCTTTGTGTGAAACACACAAAGGTCTAAATGTAGAAAAATGATGGCAGATGACATAATGCTGGCCAAAATAAGTCACCCCAGTGGTTAAATCTTATCGGGAAAGATGAGACTTAGCATTCCTGCATTGAAGCTGAACAAGGGTCTGGATTCATGCACTGCATAAAATATTTCTAAACTCTCAAAGGGTAGGGGGTCAAAGGCAGAGAAGGAGACTTGGGAGTGGAGGCTGGAGGGTTCTTGGAGCTAAAGCTATAAGGGAAAAAAAAAGCATGAAAAATTGAGGAGACAGGACTAAAATGATCAAAACAAGAAAGAATGATAAGCCTACTAAAACATCTGGATTTACAATGCTAAACCAAATCTTTTTTAACCTGTTTATGTATGCCTTTTTAGATAACTAGGGGTTTTATAGCTATAAAGCTATAGGTTTTGCAGATACCAAATGTATTCTAACATCATGTGAAAGCTTGAAAAGCACTGCTGTGTGTAAAGGTAGTGAATGTCACTGAACTTTGCAGTGTGGTGAAACTGGAAATTCAAATGCAGGAAAAGCAGCCAGAAGTGATGAGTGTTGATGCAATTACCATATTAAGATTGGCTGGTGAAGAAAATAATGTAGTTGGTCACTGTCATCAGTTTTACAACGTTTTCATAAAACAGTTTCTTCCATTGTGTTCAGAAACTATTTTTAATTTAAGGCCTAAAAAAGGACCTTTTGCCTTTTACTAGCCTTTTAAATGAAATGCTGTAGGATAAATATTGCCAACATTTTAGAATTTCTCTGTTAAAGTGGAAATAAACTGGCAGCACTGAATGAGCCCTTTCAAAGTGCAGCTTTTTATTTTTATTAAATTCTATGATGATTCTAAAATGGAATCAGAGAATAGAATCTTAAAGCATTTAGGAAAATTTACTTAAAATACTAAGCATACTTTACTAGTATTCTAGAATAATTAAAAGAAACAAACATCTAAAGCTGAGTTAAATCCTCTTGACATTCATTTCTGTGTCTTCTGCCTTTCTGTGTCTCGATACTTGATGTATGAAGTCATTCTCAGATGGACTGAAGGGGAAGGCATTGTTTGTGCCGTAGTCCCAGAGCTGTGTGAATTAATGCTGCTCTGTATTTCCTCAAGGAATGAACACATTCAGTTTACATTTCTTGAGAACAGACCCTGGGAATGAATTATTTCTTCCTTATAAGGAGCCTTGTGTTGAGATATCTGTTGGGACAGTTTAACTCACTACTGAGTTACTAGGGATAAAAGCATCACTGGTACAAGTAAAATGATAATGTGCAAGTAACTTCTTAAAATTAAATTTGTTGCAGTCATTTAGATAGTTCAGAATTTTGGAGTCTTAGAGGAAGAAGAGTGTCTCACCTTTCTTCAGACTTTGCCTTTGCAAAAAGTCAAAAGAAGAAATTCTTGTCTCTGAGAGAACTTTAGGTTTAATGTCTCTCTTGGTTTCTTGTGACCTTGTTTAGATCTGAGTTGCAAAATTTATGAATACTCAGAGTAAAAACAATATATTCCCTTTACAAGTGTTTGTAAACGTTATTTTAAAAGTATTGTATTTTCCTAATATTGAAATAAAAGAATTTTATTAAAATGTTGGGCATTAAGCCATGTTTCTTCATTTATTCTCTCTTTTTAGTGTAAATACATACACTTAATTGTGTTTAAATGGCTTTAAAAAAAAAGATTCCTCAAAACTTTGTCTTCTTCTGGTCAGCCATTATCCGCCAAAGCCAGCATAGGCTGTTCTAGAAGTTATCAGGGCAAAATGCCACTACTCAGTCGACCAACATGTGAAAGAATACCTATATACAGAAAGTGAAATGGGCTGATGGTCTAAAAGGAAACATTAAAAAAGGGCACTGCCTTTGATGAGTAAGCATCCTACATGAACAACTCCCCCTTTTTGTCTTCTTGGCCTTTCTCCCTTTGAATGTGCTTTAGACTTCCTTGCAGTGGACCAAGTAACTACCTTGCAGTGTCAGGCCAAATAATTCTTGGGCAGAAACTCCACATGAAGAGCAAGAAAACCTCAATCTGATATTGTCATTAAGTAAAAGACATTGCTTACCTAAATTTTAACTCATGGCAAAGAAAGAGAAATTGCATAAACTAATATTTTCAGAAGAGCATTTCCCTGTGCTAAAGGCTGGTAGATTTTTTAAATGGCTTTAAATATTTAAAAAACAAAAATCCAAACAAGTCGAAACCTTTCCTTCTCACATTTCAAGAATCACAGAATCATTTAGTTTGGAAAAGACTTCCAAAGTCATCAAGTCCACCCTTCTAAAAGATCACCACCTTTTCAATTAGACCATAGCACTAAGTGCCAGGTCCAGTCATTTTGTGAACGCTTCCATGGATGTTGACTTTCCTGAGCACTCCATCCCAATGTTTGACAGCTCTTGGGTGATGAAACACTTTCTAATGTCCTGTCTAAACCTCCCCTGATGAAGCTTGAAACTGTGTTCTTGTCCTGTAACTGGTTGACTGGGAGAAGAGCTTGACTCCTTGTGGCTACAGCCTCTTTCTGGCAGGTGTAAAGATTGATATAGTCACACCTGAACTTCCTTTCTTCCAGGATAAACAACCCCAGCTCCCTCAGCCACTCAGTACTTGTGCTCCAGACCCTGATCCCAGACCTGTTGCTGGACTTGCTCCAGCACCTCAATGTCTTTCCTGAATTGAGGGGCCCAGAGTATGATTTGAGGTGCAGCCGCACCAGTGCCCAGGACAGGGGGACAATCCCTGCCCTGCTCCTGCTGGCCACACTATTGCTGATGCAGCCCAGGATGCCATTGGCCTTCTTGGCCACCTGGGCACACCCTGGCTCATGTTCAGCTGCTGCCACCAGCATCCCCAGGTCCTTCCCAGCCACTCTGTCCCAACCTGTGGCACTGCCTGGGGTTGTTGTGACCCAAGGGCAGGACCCAGCACTGGGCCTTGTTGACCCTCACACCATTGGCCTTGGCCATGATCCAGCCTGTCCAGATCCCTCTGCAGAACCTTCCTGCCCTCCAGCAGATCAATACTTACACACAACTTGTTATCCATTAATTTACTGAGAATGCACTCAAGCCCCTCATCTGGATCATCAAAAAAGATACTAAACAGAACTGGCCCCATTACTGGTACCATTCCCCAGTGGAATAATCCAGTAATCCAGCAAAGGGTGTACCTGTCCCCACCACGGGCTTTTCCAGGAGAATGCTGTGGGTGATGGCACCAAAGGCTTTGCTGAAGTCCAGGTGAGCTACATCCACAACCTTTCCCTCATCCACTAGGCAGGTCACCTAGTCATAAATGGAGATCAATTTGGTCAGGTGGGACCTGCCTTTCCTAAATCTATTTTGGGTGGGCCTGATCCCTTGGTTATTTTGTGTGTGCCACGTGATCGTGTCTAAGATGATCTGTTCCATAGTCCTGCTGGGTGCTGAGGTCAGGCTGACAGGCTGTAGTTGCCTGGATCCTACTTGCTAGCTCTTCTTGTGGATGACTGACCAACCTCCAGTCATCTCTGACATCTCCAGACTCCTCTGATTAGCCAAGAATGACTAAGAATTCTGAGTCCAAATTAATGTATGATGGCAAGTGAGCTGAACATACAAGGTAACAGCTTAATATGACAAAACCTGGAGCTCCTGCCTGTGTGCTATAAAGATGGGGTGCCTTTCAATAGGATCCTTGCTTCTATTATCTCAAGCAGCACAGCCAAGGCTGCTGTGGTACTAGCCAGCTTAAAATTGGTGGAAGAGGAAAGTGTAGATAACTGGACAGCAATTTATTTGGGTGCTGATTTTCTGCAAATTATGAATTATAGCATACAAAAAGTATGGAGGCAAAGAAAAAGCTGAGATAGCAAGAAATATTATAATGGTTCCTGTTGCAACAATTGTCATTCTTTGAAAAACTCAGGTACCTGCTTCCTCTTACTTGTTTCCCCAGTGATTGCATTTAGAAACCTGGGAAAAATGAGCTGGACTATTGTTTTTTCCTTAATCATCTCTGTGTAAAATTTGGTTCCAACTGATACTTAAATTCTTAATTTACAGGTATTTTAACAATACTGCAAACCTGTCTCCTAGCTTGGCTGGGACTGAAACACCACCCAATCAAGTTTTACAGACAACTCTTCTTGGTGTGTATCAGATACAAACTTACAAGGCAGTGCTGTAAGTACAAGGGCTTCTGTATAGTTAAGACAACCTTTGAAATTATGAGACCAAGGTTTTTCTGGCCAACAAAATAATTACACTGTGCTGTCTTGGCATTTATTTGGTCAAAGAGAACTGAGGAATAGTTAATAAAGACCAAATCAAGGGCAATCTTTTTGAAGGGTTGTCTTCCCAATTTCTTTTTCCCAATCCAGATTTTGTCTTCTATTTGTAAAACCTGGGCATTTGTCCCAAAACTTCAGAAAGCATTTGAAATTTTGTAGCCCAAGTGCTAATTAGAGTGGTAATTAGCAACAAGTAATCGCTAACAAGTATGCTTGTTTTGCCAATCTATCCCTGAAACACTGACTGAGTTGTGGAGTACTGCATCTGTTCAGAGCAGTCAATTTTCAAGGTTTAACACAGCTTACTAACATATATCTTGGATGATATTGATACTTTCATTTTTATTTTGTATCCCAGTTGAAAGTATTTTCATTGTCTGGTTGCCTGTTTCTATCCCTTCTTTTTCTTTCCCATCTTCCTTCGACTATACTTTGCTCTTGCCAGTCCCCTGTACACTCTGTCCCTGTTAAAGAGATGAAATTGGTAAATTTTCCAACCGCTTGCCTTTCTTCCTCCTATTCTTCCTGTCCTGCATTCTTGGAAATTGTATCAGAGTTAATATGTCAAGCTAAGCCTTGTAATCAAATTCAGAAGATAGAGATAAGCTATGATTAGAGCCTGCAGTAAAGTTTTGTGTGAGAAGCCAGTACTTCCTTTTACTTCACTACCTTCAAAGGCTTCGCTGCAATCCCTTTCTCGGAGCAGGGATTTAATTTTTTTCTACTGGTCTGTGACTAGACAGCATCTAACTTTTGAAGTCGCTCTGAATAACAACATCTAGTTTTTGAAGTTGCTTTGAATAGAAAGGGAGAACTTTTTTTTTTCTTTTCTGCTCCACGGATTGAGATGGGCTGAGAGATACACTTCTGCTACACTGCAACACTTGGAATAATAGAGGCAGAATGTGGCTTTACATTTCCAGAAATGTAGTACTTTGAGCCTCTTCCAGGGAACTATTAGGACTTCCAAGAATTTGGCATTTTTACCACTGAAAAGGGAAGGACCCTTTGGTAATTAATATGCCCCCATGCTTTTTTACTTTAATAAATTATGCAGGACTCATCGACAGCTGTCTTGTTGCTAGACAGTGTCCTCTGCTGGGCTGTATTGGGGTCCTTCAGGAGGAATAGATGCAGGAACTGTGTGTGGTATGGTTCAAACACTGCAGGAGACAGTAAGTGACTGCAGGCTTAGGCAGATGTCACCATCAGTCATCCTGCAGATGTTCTGATCCATGAGCAGGAGGGGTGGAAACATCTTCTGGTGTTTCATGTAAAATATATTTTCTAGTGGTTCCAAAAGTGGCGTGCCTGGGCAAGGACAGGCGTACAAAGCCTCTGAATTCCTCCAGTTGTAGTAAAGGTCCAGTGTCGCATTACTGTTTCCCCAGCCTAAGAAGACAGAAGACTATCTCTAGAAAGAATATTCTCCTAACTCAGAATTGCTTCCCAGTCAGTAATTTTAATATGGATTCTAAGAGCTTTTTTACAGATAGCACAAAAATAATTTTGTTCTGTGGTTTCAGTGGTTCAGAGAAGCAACAGCATCTCAGCCTGAGCATGGTTTTCACCACGTTCAGGACAGCAGCCCAGGCTCCAAAGCTCACCACTCGGATGACTAGGTTTGCACTCTGCTCTGATTTTCAATTTATCTCTGCAAGCACAAAGTCTTTGATTTTTTTAAAACAAAAAATTGCTTGCTGCAGCTGAATGGCTGCTTTTGAAGCTAACTGGAAAAGCTAGAGGTCTTTACTTTAAAAAGGAAACAAGAAATCACTAGGATATGAGGAGTGGAATAACTGTGGAAAAGAAGGGCAGAACTAAACTGAGTAAGATTTGAGGGATGAATGCAAAAACCGAATTCCTTGCTAGCTCTACCCTGGTATTTATCATCAGGGAAATTGGATCCACCCTGGACTGATTGTAGCATCAGGAAAATCCTCCATAAATAGCTCTGAGACTTGCAAAAGCTGCAGTTTTCTCTTCCAATAATTGACACTGTGATGACAACTTCCACCTGCTACTCATGAGTCCTAGTCGCCACATCTGCTAAGGGGAGGAAGGCAACTTTTTCCCTTTGCTCAGAATGTATTGTCTTGTCTGCAGCGGTGGTCCTAGGAGTGAAGAATTGCTACTGAGTTGTAGCGCTACTTGGAAGGCATGGTGTCCCCTGCACTGACTATTTGGAAATGAAACCTGCAATCTCTGCTTACTCAGAGTTTAAGATGTGTAAATGAAGAGGAACCACTTAAGAGTACCTGGGGATTGGTCTAAGTTACACAATTGCCAGAGAATGAGGGTTTATTCCATATTGTTTACTAAATGAAGAGTATAACCATGGCAACATTCAGGACGTGGACTGTAAGGATCTGCCAACACAATTCTGAAATTAGCATTCAGAAGGCAACTGTTTAAAAGTAGCTTGAGAACTGAAAAATAATGTTTCAGAATACCGTCCATATGGGAATACACTTCAGTATCTGCAGCATGAAAATTATGCAAAATTTACCAGTTCAGCTTATGCTAGTCTCAGCAAGAGTAATTGTGGTATGTTTTATATAGATCTTACTTTGATGAGAGAAATCATAATGGTATAAATACTAATATCCAGTGGTGATTCAGATGACATAACAGCTATAATTTTGAATGAAGTCTACCTAAAAAAAATACTAGCTTTTTATGATCAACAATAGTGCAGTGATAGTTAAAATCTTTTTTCCAAGTTTACTTGGAGAAAAAAGTAAAGAATGACAATTTTTAGAAAAAATGAAGGTTCTACTTTCTGCATATAAAGAAGAAATATGTAGGGTGAATGGGAAATAAGGAGAGGAATATAAAAGAAAGCTTTAGATCTAAATTAGTCCCTTGCTATCCCAGTTAAACTTTGTCTAATACATATTTCTTGTTGTTACATGTTGTGATGTTCTTGCAGAAATCCTTTATACAGGAAGTTGTGGTCTGGCAGAATGAAGGTTGATTGAATTACAGCTTGCTTCTTCATGTGTATGCACAGGTCACTGCTTTCTGGAAGAAACAGAGTCAACATAACTATTCCTTTGTCATTGGGTCATGCCAGCTCTTGCAAGTAATGCTGAACAAAAATTATTCTCTGGTTACTCTGCCTGCACTTTTATAAGTGGCTAACATTACTGTTTTTGTTTAAGTCTGTCTCTTCTTTTGTGTGCATCTGCCACTTAGCAGGACAGACATGTTTATATAAATAAGTTCCACAAATCATTTAGGAAATGTGTAGGGAGATGCAGAACTGCAGACCTAACTTCTGAAAGTTGGTTAGATTTTAAGCTGGCTCTGTGTCCTAGTTTGGAGGACAGGTGTCTGTTAAGAAAGGCAGGAGCCTCTTTTTGAAATGGAGAATGTAAACCCCCTCCCTCCAAATTATTATAATTTTGAAATCAAGGGGCTTTCGGGCAAAGATATGGGAATTAGGAATAACAGTTCTTTACTAGGGAAATTAAAATAGAAATACAATGCTACAAAGAAACAAACTTCAAGCCCTGACAAAAGCCAGAGTACAACCTGACAACCTGTTAGGGAGGGTGTTGGTAGCAGTCCCATTAAATGGTGGTTGCAGTCCTTTTGTAGTGACAGATGTGATTCAGTTGAAGCCGTGCTCCTGTAGAAGGTGCAGTTTCCCTCTGGAGGTCCAGTGGCGATGTGGAGAAATCCAGCTTCCCTCTGGAGTCCAGTGGAGAAAGGGACTACTTTAGTGTCCCCCACACCTCTGTTTTTATCTTGGTAAGAAATGTTGGGCCCTTCCCCCTGTCTGGAGCAACTTCCAATGGGACGCAGTAATTTTATCAGTCACACGGTGGGACTCAATGGGCCATTAGCAGAAAATGACTCTCTGGGGGAAGGATGGGTTGTGAAAGATAAAAGAACAATGCCCTGCCTGGTTTCAATGGGTGGGTCATTAGCAGAATATCTCCATGGAGATCAGGATCACCACCCCCACCCTCAAGAGATGGTGACAGAATAGACAGCTTTTATCACACCCTGTATTGTAACCCAAGACACTCTGCCATCTCAACAGATGCTCAGAACAGTGATGGCTCTTTATTGCTACAATGCACCATTTTGGGATGACACAGAACCTAGTCTGGAAATTTGAAATATTTCATGTGAGTTTGCTACTTCATGTAAGACAATGCTGATGACAGTTACATCTGCAAAGAACACAGCATCATTCATGTCCCTTGCTACCCTCACAGGCAAACATGGTGTATTTAGGAAGAGTTAAGTTAGTCTTCAGAATCATGGATCTGTAGAAATTACGGAAATGATACTAGTAAAAAACCTGGCCTGATCCCTGGCTCCTCAGACAATTTCTCCATATTTTTCCCAGGGTACCTGTCCTTTAGTTCACCCTCAATAGGCTTCCTTTTGTGTTAGGGTTTGTCCAGGAGCAAGTTGTTCATCCATGCAGGTTTCCCAGTACTTCTGTCCAACTTCCTTTTTGTTGGGATACATTGCTTCTGACTTGAAGAACCTTGACCCTTGAAGATTACCCAGATTTCTTGGGCCCCTCTTCCCTCCAAGATTCTATGCCCTAGTACTCTACCAAGCAGAGCCCTGAAGAAGCCAAGGTTAGTGAGCTTCTTGTGTGTCCTTCTCATTCAAACTCCACCTAGGCTGTGCTTGAGCTTCACATTCCCCACCTGTCCCTTCTTGTCAGCAAGAGCATGGTCCAGCACAGCGCATCTGTCATTGGTTCCTCTGTCGTTTGGAGAAGGAGGTTATGATCAATGTGCCGCAGGAACCTCCTGGATTGCCTGCGCCCAGCTTTGTTGTTCCGCCAGTCAATATTGGGGTGGTTGAAGTCCCTCATAAAGACTAGGGCTTGAGAATGCCCTGGTGTGTTGGTAGCATCTGGGGGAATCCCAATATTTTATCACTTCACAAAATGAGAAAACACATCCTATTCCAGCATAACTCAGGAGTGTGTTAGCCATCTCAACTAATTTTAAAAAAACACATTCAGATAACTTCAATTCTGTTTTTATACAAAAACTGAACAAAAAGCTATCTGTATTGCTACTCTCTGTTTTCAAAAATTTGAAACTGGGAAAGACAATCCAGAAGATTTGTTAAAAGTATTAGCAGTAAAAAGGGTAAAGAGGATAATCCAGATGATTATTGGGTAGCATCCATGTAAGCAAAAAATTACAACTGATATATAAGCTCTTAAAGGGGATAAGTAGAGCTAATGTTTGTCAATATGGGTATAGGAGAAACAGATCTGACTACAATTTTATTAACAACTAACCAAAAAGTGTAGTGTTTACATGACAATACTGTAATATGTAATGCTTAGATTTCTTGAAAATATTCTGACATACTGCTGCATGACGCTCATTATGTATCATGCTACTTGGCTAAATATGACCTGCTAATTAGTAGAATATTGAGTAACTGGCAGCCAAAAATAGAGCATTAAATGGAGGATCCTAACTGAGCAAGTATATCCATATTGAGATTATTTTAGGAATTATTTTTTGCTATTTGTTATTTAATACTTTTTTAAAATTACATCAACATTGTACAGAATTATTAATGATACTCACAGATGACCCAGAAGATTGGAGATATAAAAATTAACAGCAAAGATAAGTCATTGATACAGACCAGATGGCTTTAATAAGTTTGGGACAAACATACAAGAGTTTTATGGGTAACTATTAAAATAAAATATTTGCAAACACAAAAAGCAGTGTGTCCTTTTTACTATTATATTTATGACCTTTACATTTAGTCTGCCCATCAAATTCTAGATCTTCAGAACAGAGAAGACAGTCAAACATGGAGCTGTTGAAGGCCAGCTGAACAAATTGTTCTAAAAGTTAAATTCTCTAGTAAACAGCCCTTTGATTTAGGTGAGTCTAAGCCTCTAATTTGTTGTCCTGGGTTTCCTTGTATACTTTGGCTCTGATTATCTCTAGAGTCTTCTGTTATATTACATGTTTACACAATTTTATTTGGCATCTCAGAGTAATGCAAAAACATCCCCAGGTTATAAATTGACTCTACTTTTGAAATTTGAGCCAGTATTTTTAAATATGCCTTTTACCTTAGATTCATTACTACTTCTGTTACCCTTTCTCTGCCTAGCATAATCTTTTCACATGTATTGGTACAGCTGCAACCAAAAAGAGACTAAAACCACATCTGCAGACAATTCTTTTAGTCTAATCATCAGTCGTTATTGCAAAGTTAATGCTGTTATTGCCTTCCTCATCTTCAAAAATTTGTGTTTTTCTGCACCTAAGAAGAACTGCAAATGCTGTTTTTCTTCCTTTTTTTCCATGCATTATTTTTTGGGATTTGGAAGACAAATGAAAAGATGCAGAGATTTCTCAAAACAGGTAACAATGAATGAACTCTTAAATATGATACTTTGGTCAAAACACCTTTTGTAATTCTTGGCTATACTGAAAGAAATCCCTGGGGATTGCATAGACAATACTAGTTATATGTTTGCACTGATGTTTTTTAAATTTAGTTTTTGTAATTTAGGATTCAAGATACTTAGCAGAAAGGAAAGGTGGAGAGAAAAGCCAGAAAAGTCATTGATGTATGTGGCATCACACAAGGAAGTTTTTCCTCTTTATCAAACTAAACTATGTATTGATTGGAATCCAAAAGTATCTGCAATAGAATAGAAACTTAGATACCTGGCTGCTCCATCTAGTTGACAGACGTAAAAGGATCTGATTGCTTAAAGCTGGAAGCTGAACAGAATCAGACTGGCATTGACTGGCGCAATTTTCCCTAAATACAGATCAGTTAACTATTGAAACAGTTTAAAGTAAATTATAATGGGCTTTCCATCTCCAGTTTTAACCTCAAGAGACATCTGTCCTCAAAGTACTGTAGCTCACCTGAGCAATATTTCCAGACAGCACAAAGACTTCTGTGACAAAACAGATCAGCCCTGTGGTCAAAGTGGATGTTCTAGCCTTATCTTTGATGGGGAGCTAAGTGGTTTTAGTTCTCCTTTCAGCTCTTCTGTGGGTTTACTTCATGATCTATTTTTTTGCCTGTGGAGGCTGCCATTTGTACTGGAACTTCAGGGCAGCTGCTACTGTTTAAGAAAGGACATCATTTGTAAATGGTGCAGTGTGGCAAGGGCTCCAGACTGCATAAGAATCTGTTCTGAAGATGTCCATGGAAGAGAACCAGCCACACACAGAGTTTTAGCATTCCTTTGTTCTGCTTATTCCTGTTTCTCAGCAATAGTCTTCTGTGTTAATAGTTTATCTGATGATTCTGCATCACCGTATGTCTTGTTCTTATACAGAAGGTGGAATACCATTCTGGATTAACAGCTTAAGGTCCTTTTTTAAGTATTGTATGCATGTATGATTTTAAATGCAACAAGGGTATGTCCATATTGACGCTTGGGTTTTTTTATCCAAAACTTCCAACTTTGTCCTTTGTTTGCAAAATGGCATTTCATCCTTTGAATAAAAAAATGCAAAGTAATCAGCAACAATACCTTACCATTATTTACAGCAAGTTCCCTCTTTATGCACAGAAAATAAAATTGTATCCTTCCTTGGCCAAAAATCTCCTTTCTGCAAGCAATAAAAGAGGCAAATATCCCTTACAGTGGCTAGTTCAGCTTTCTTGCAGCTTGGGGCAAAACCACGTTGGTAGGAGGACAATGTCTTGTCTCTGATGTCTGTAAAGCTTCTCTGAAATGACCTGAATATACAAAAGGGACCTTTGTGCAGCGACAAGAACTTGAAAACAGGGTATCATTGCATAAGAAATTTGAAATAAGTTTAGGAGCATGTTTCAATGAGATCAGCATTCCAAGTATTCTCTAAGATTTGAATATTTGTTTCTCTGTTGTCACTCATTTTTCTTTATGACAGATCATCTGAATTTTTGTGTCAAATTTTCTACAAGCTGAAACCTTATACCTTAATACCTTATACCTGATAGAAATTCCTATCAAGAGGCCTTTGATACAAAGTTTGTCATGGTATCTTGTACAGTCTCCCAACTTCTTTAACCACTTTCATAGTGGTAAAAAAGGGATGTGTGATTTTTTTTAATTTTTTTTTAATTTAAAAGACATCACAAAGGATGTTTTCTCGTCCAATGTTGAAGAAGTTAATAAATTGCACAATCTCAAGAAGTCAAGAGAAGGGAGAACCACAGTAGTTCGCAAGTAACACTGCCACACAGGTAACACTGGTCACCTCTTCACTGCAGCATGAGCAGGAGGGACTTGGGCTAATTGCTGCCATTGATACCAGTAGCTCCAGAGCTTAGCCTCAGATGAAGCCAATTTCTCACTAAACTCCTGAACTTTTACTTCTGAAGAGATTATTTTTTCTCTTTTAGCAGTAGCTTTTTCTAATCAGATTGCCTTGCATGTCCTTTGTAGTTTCACTGATTGGCACCCATTGAAAGGTACCTGTGATGTGTAACTCCTGCCTAATCATCTTCACATCAGAGTAACTGTTTGACTGTACTTAAACTACTCTGAGAATCCATAGTTAGTATTGTGGTTTAACCCCAGCGAGCCACCAAGTCCCTGCAGATGCTCACTCAATGCTTCACCAGCAGGATCAGGGAGAGAATCAGAAGGATAAAAGAGAGAACTCATAGACTGAGATACAGACAGTTTAATAGGGAAAGCAAAAGCTGCCCATACAAGCAAAACAAAACAAGGAATGAATTCACTGCTTTCCATGGGCAGGCAGCCGTTCAGCCATCTCCAGGAGAGCTCCTTCTCCTTCTGGTCAGTTGGGATCATGTGTCCTTGACTGTGTCTCCTCCCAACTTCCTAGGCACTCCCAAATTTCCTGCCAGTGTGGCAGAAATGCAGAAAAGGCCTTGGCTCTGTGCAAGCTCTGCTCAGCAATAACAAAAAAAATCTCAATGTTATGAACTCTGTGTTCAGCACAATTCCAAAACACAGCCCCATACTATCTGCTATGAAGAAAATTAACTCTACCCCAGACAAAACCAGCGCAATAAGCAAATCATCAGACTATTAACTATTCGTGATGTCTTATGTCTGAAACTCTGGGATCAGTGGTCTTATGTTTCCATGCCTTGGAAACTCCATTGTTGTACTGAAATGATTTCAAGATTGAGATGTTTCTAAGAGTCACCTTCAACTTTGAATATCTGTGTGTCTCCTCCCTGGCAAAAGCAGTGCCAGACAACTCTCACTGACACAGAAGGTTCCAAAGTACAACATTATGAGATGATAGCTTAATATATCACACCTCCAGACTGAATTTTCCCCTATTCTACTAGAGTCTTGCATCTCAAATGCTATTCTTTGTGTTGCAACACGGTCACGAGGAGAAACCTTGCAAAGCAGCACAGCATTTGCTGCTCTATTCACCACTGCATTTGACCATCATATCCTCCTTTTTTATGAGCATCAGAAGGAAAAACATTTTATCTGTGGTTTTGGGGAAAGGAGGCAAAGTCTTTTCCATCCTCCTTTCTCCAGTTTTACTTTGAGCCTTTACACTGAAGCAGATTCTCTAAAAGAGCCCAAGTCTCATTGACTTGAGATTTTCCTGGGATAAACACCAGACTAATATCAAAATGCTGTGATAACAGTTGTTTGTGTCAGAAGCCTAACTGCTCTTCCAGACTGAAAGTATTCCTGGCTGGGGTACTCTTGAAGTCTGTTTCTAGTCTGTAGATATAATCCTGTTCCTGCTACAAAATGGTGAGTCTAATGTGCACTTTAAATTATAGTTAAATCATATCCACAAGTTGTCAGGCATTCCCCAGACTATCACACCTTTCTTTTGACATATCGACTGACTGACACAATTGGATCAAATGCTTTTCCAGACTTTTTGCTGTATCCACTAGGCAGCATTTCTCATTTAATATTCCTGTAGTGAGTCTGTATCTCCAAAGATAATTTAGATTCTCATCTGGTGTAAATTATCATAGTTGCAGTAGACTTCAGTGGATTTGATGATTTATGCCATCTGAGGTTCTGCATCTGAAAACTCTGTAGCAAAAAGCAGCTGCTGCTTCCACCTAATTTGAAAAATTATAAGTAACTCTCTGAGTCTAGCTATCTCAATACATGTTACTCAACTGTCAGCACACCTCTACATACAGGAGATCTAACATCCTTTGCCTTGCATCCGTGTAAGTGGGATTATGTCCATTATTTTGACCAAAATGAAAGATGAACAGAGACTGTCATAGTCTTTGACAGCAGCTTTTTTGGGAAGTTCCAAAAGCCCACAGTCTATCAGCAAAGCATGTGAATTTGGCTCTGCTAGAAGTGAAACTTACCTTCATACTGACCTAGAACATTACATATACTACATATATGCGATTTTCAGACAGATGAGCTTTTCACTTTAATGTGTTTTAGTTTTGCTTTCTATGTTTAACTTCAAGCCATATGAACATTAGTCAAAGTTTAGTATCTATTTGAACTTGTAAAGAATATGAGATCATATATAAACTATTTCTATTAAGACTATGATAAGAGTTTGTAGTGTTTCATAGAAAACGTGGTGTTGGGGGATGTGTTTCTTTCCTTTTCTTCCTTCTTTCCTTATGCAATTTTTCCCACTGAGTTGCTAAGAAGCACTGATGGTTGGATGCTTGAGACAGAGAGGTGGCCAGGTCTCAGGTGAGCAAGGCGTCTGGTAGCACCTCTCTGTTTTTTTGCTTGGATTTTTGTTGTTTGTTTTGGGGGGGAGTTTCTCTTAGTGGGACAGAGTTACCACGAGAGGAGAAGCAGATAAAAAGATGGGGCGTTGCACACTTTCGCTCTTGGCTTTGGAAGAGGAAGGTCGCCACTAACCTCACCATAACTCAGCCTGGAGCTGCCTCTTCTGCTGCTGTACCCTACACCCCTGCCCTGCCAGAACACCCTACCATTTCAGTTTGCTGTTTCCGAGCATCCTGCTGGAGCACCGGGACCAACACTGCCCCGGGGGGGTATCCCTTCCCATCCAAGCACCAGGACCAACACTGCCCAGGGTTCGTGAGGCAAAATCTCTTTGCCATGCCTTCCTGTGTGGGCACTGGGACGGACACTGCCAGGGTTTGTGAACCAAGGCCTCTCTCCCATCCCTTCAGCCCGGACCCCGCCACCATTCCTGTACTGTCTGATCCTGCCCCACAGCGCCCCCTGCAGGTGTAGGGGAATCACTGCACCCACCCTGCCTGGCCCTGAGCCCGCAGCGCCCCTGCTGGCCATGCCTGGAACTGCCCACAGGAAAGTGCCTGTGGCCAGAAGGGTCCCTGGGCTCCTGCTCTGGTTGTGGTTAATGCTTGGCTGGTTGTTGTTTTGTTTGCCTTGTTATGCATACTAGTAAAATACTGTTGTTCCTATCCTCACATCTTTGCCTAAGACCTCATTTATTTCAAAATCATAATAATTCAGAGGGAGAGTGTTTACATTTTCCATTCCAAGGGAGGCCTCTGCTTTCGCTAACAGACATCTGTCTTTCAAACCAAGACACATGGTCTGGGACCCATACAGAGGAATAAATCTCTGATCTATTAAACTTAAATTTATTCAATTTAAGGAAGGTATGCCATCCAGAGGTACCTGGACAAGCTTGGAAAGGGATCCCATGTGAATATCATGAGGTCCAACAAGGCCAAGTGCAAGTGCTGCACCTGGGTTGGGGCAATTCCCATTATCAACACAGACTGGGCGATAATGGGATTGAGAACAGCCCTACTGGCAAGAACTTAGGGGGTATCATGGATGAGAGGCTGGATATTAAGAAAATGTTCTTCATCCAGAGGGTGGTTGGGCACTGCATCAGGCTCCGCAGACAATGGTCACAGCACCAGCCTGCTGGAGTTCAAGAAGCGTCTGGACAATGCCCTCATGCACATGATTCAGCTCTTGGATTGGTGCTGTGCAGGGCCAGGAATTGAACTCAAGGATCTTTGTGAGTCCCTTCCAACTTGGTTTAGCCTGTCATTCTGTGACCTGTTGGATTGTGTCCTGAGGAGGGCTACAAAGATGATCTGAAGGATGGAGCACCTCTCCTATGAGGAAAGGCTGAGAAAGTTGGCATTGTTCAGCATGGAAAAGGCTCCAGAAAGGCCTTATAGCACCTTCTAGTGCCTAAAGGGGGCTACAGGAGTGCCAGAGGGATTATTTTTACAAAGGTAGATAGTGACAGGACAAAGGAGAATAGGTTTAAGCTAAAATTAGAAAGATTTTGTTGTGGTTTAACCTCAGCCAGCAACCATGCTTCTTTCTCACTGCTCCACCAGTGAGACTGGGAAGAGGGTAAAAGATGGAAAACTTGTGGGTTGAGTTTCAGACCATTTAACAGGGAAAGTAAAAGCCACACATGCAAGCAAGCAAATTTAAAAAAAAAAAAAAAAACAACAAAACAATTAATGAATTCAGTGCTTCTCATGGGCAGGCAGGCGTTCAGCCATCTCCAGGAGAGCAGGGCCCAATCACACACAGCAGTGACTTGGGAAGACAAGCACCATCATTTCAAATTTCACCCATTTCTCTTTCTTCCCCCCACTTTATATACTGAGTATGGTGCCACATGGTCTTTGGTCGAGTGACCAGGGATCACCTGTCTTGGCTGTGTCTCCTACCAACCTCCCAGGCACCACTAGTGTGGCAGCACAAGACGCTGAAAAGGCCTTGACTCTGTGTAAACCTTGCTCAGCAATAACAAAAAAATCTCTATGTTATGAATTCTGTGTTCAGCACAATTCCAAAATACAGCCTCATACCAGCCAGTGTGAGGAAAATTAACTCTACCCCAGACAGAAGTGCACAGGTTTGTATTAAATGTTACAAAGAGATTCTTCACAGTGAGGTTGTTGATGCACTGAAACACGTTGCCTCACCACCTGGTGTGAATACCTCATTCCTGGAAGTGTTCAGGTCTGGGCTGGGTGGGACTGAGCAACCTGATCTAGAGGGCTGCATCCCCACCCATGGCAGGGGGGAGGGTTAGAACTAGATGATCTTTTATGTCCCTTCCAGCCCAATCCACTCTGTCATTCTGTGATTCTATCCCATAATGAGACACTGTAAATAAACTCTGAAGAAAAGGTGTCCTTTTATTTACCTTTTTTTTAGCTGTTCAGACAGAGCAAATCACCATTTTTTCATGCCTAGAGTATGTTATGTAGTGCTGCCTATAAAAAGCTCTTTGTGCCATACAGTATCGAATCTCCCCCCTTATTTTAAAATTTATATGCAGTTATAGTTTCTTCTTTTAGTAGCAATAAACACCATCTTTACTGTAAATCACATTTGGTTTTGGCTCAGGCATACTCCATGACTGGTATCCCATGGGGTACTTTTTCTGAACAACAGAAGTTTCTGTCCCTGCTCTAAACTCATCCTTAACAGGTCAGCAAAGAAAGAAAACAATTTTATTCCAGCTTGTTCCTCAGAAATCACTTGTTTGGTTTTCTTTTTGTCTCACAAAGATTTTACATTCATCTAGACCTTAAACTATCTTTTCCTGTTAAGCATGAGGTAGAAGCATTGATAAATGACAGAATGCTGGAATTCAGGAGATAATTTTTTTTCCTGCTACCCAAAGGTCATATTTTATGTCTATAGGGATGGTTGCTTGGTGTTTGCTCTGCATAATCCTCTTTCTTCAATACGCTACCATACTTTATTTCTAGCCAGTTCTAAAACCCAAACCCTCTAATAATGGTGGTGATGCTGGGTGGAGGTCAGAAGAAGCATTTTACTTTTTCCACCATTCTCAAATTTTCCTAGAAATGTGTAAACAAGAATGAGTAGTCATGATCTACCAATCAAGAGAAACTAGGTGCTCAAAATCACAAATTTGGACAAATATTTTGGCAATATGTGTCAAATTCTACTACAGTCATGGGACTTGTTAAGAGGATCCTGGGTCAGTTGTTTTGGAGAATAAATGTAGCTGCATCACCCAGCAGAATCTAATACTTGTGAAAGGAATACATTCTCCTTTCAGAAGGCTTTTGGAGGTACAAATAGAAGCATGATGAAAATTAGCCAGCTGAGCCAAGATGAAAAAAACACCATGCAGTGCATCCAAAATGTCTCATTTTGGTGCTAAACTTAAGTAAGGGTGTCCTCAAACCTCTCCTGTCCTTTCCTTTCTTGCCCTCCTCATAATCCTTACTGTCACTGCTATTTGATCACTGTTCACACGATTGGGTGACTGTGTCTTACTTGCAGAGGGACAAGGTCCTCTGCCCTTCCTGAATTGCAGCTGCTTTCCAGCTCTTGTTCCCATGTGATGGCCAAGTTGGAAAAGTAATAACCAATGGTGAGAGAAAGTGCAACAAAGAAAAATTAATGTATTGAGATCATAGTTTCAGTGCCCCTGCAGGAAGTCTGAAGTGTGGTTGAGCTAGTCTGGTACTGTTCTGCCCTTTGGCACTGTTTCATGTGTACTCAGGGGAAATAATCAGCAGTATAGTCAGTTTTTTGTAAAGTATGCAGATAATTTGTGAGTATAATAAATTTTTTGTTTATGCAGCACATGTGTTTGAATAGTTTTACCCGCTTATGAGGAATGACTATTTTACTTGTGCTCTAAAATGTGCTGCTTTTTACAATGCTACTACAGATAGATAAATAAAGTATGTTGTGTGTTGAACACAAATACAGCAACACTTTGTATTGTTTTACATGTTGACGAGTTGATCTGAATTTCTTTGCAGCTAACCAAAGCACCATATCCAAAACCTTATATTAAATATGGATTTTCAGCTTTGCATTTGCTAGAACAAATAGACCACATCTTATGTCAGAGTTGAGTTTGGATGATAAAATATAGAGTGAGGTGCAGTACCTGAAACTCCTCCTCAAGTTTGGACCAAGAACACCCCAGCCATGGAAGAATAAGTTGGCTCCAGAACCCACACAGAGAGGATAAACACCTTTGTAGCTGTGGAAAAAGTACCTGGGCTCTAGGGGAATTTTCAGAGTTGGGAATCTAGCCATCCCCAAAAAAACTAGTTTCGCAGACTTTTGTCCTGTTTTTTACGTAATTAATTGCTTCCTGTTTTTTGTATAATCAACTACTTCTTGTGTTGCTAGTCCCATCAACAAAAAAACTTTGAAAAGTAAGCCCAAAACATTGCCCTAAGCTGAACTGAGAGAATTTCCCTTTCAGCTGTGAAGAGAGACTATTCTTGCTCAAAGCTTCATTCAGGACAGTAATGGAAATGCAAAAACTCTGAGAGGGTTCCAGGCCAAGACCAGGCTACCAGTCAGGCCCTTTGGTTAACTGCAGCCTTCGTGGAAAGGACAGACCCTCTGCCCATTTCACTACCTTTCTTCTCCTTTTCAGATTACATACTTTCATGTCATGTGTTTCTTCATGTCATCTGATTTACTAGATCTTGTTACTCTACATGGAAAAATAATTTTCTGTATGAAAACTATTTTCCTCTTGGTAAATTTTTATGTCTATTTAGAAATAACAAATGGTGTACTGCATTCTAGCTGCACAGTACATCAACCTGTGTAGAATCAAACCCAGCACAGACAAGTGCTGACAACCTCCTCTAAGTGAAATGCATCTATCAAATGTACCAGCGATGGTATACAGTGGAACTTTGTAACTTTATACAGAATGAGATCCATCCATGGCTTCCTTTATATATGGGTCATCTTGTGGAAATGAACTCCAGCTGTGAACACCCTTTTCTGTGAAAGCCATTTCCCTTGATGAGTTTTCTCATATCTCTTTGATATTCTCTTGATTTCACAGTGAGTCTTCTCCTTCTTGTATTCTGAAATAAAAAATAAAATCCATAAGGTTTGCTTTTTTGTTTGGTTTGGTTTTTTGGGTTTTTGGGGGGTTTTGTTTGTTTGTTTGTTTGTTTGTTTGTTTGGTAGCTATTGGGTTTTAATTTTTTAATTTTTTTAATTTTAAGTGAGAGCATTCCTTGACAGAAAAAAGCTCTAAATCCCTCCACATGATATCTGATCAGTACGTACTGGTAGCCCTTATCTAGATGTCTATATGGCTTTTTTCTGAAAATCCATCTGACTTTAAGCAGACAGAATTAAATGCTACAGAAATCCATCTGAATTGACCTGTATACCTTTTTAAAAACAATTTTGAATTAGTTTTAGTCTTCCTTGCTAACATTTAGAAATGCATGTACATGTATGTGGATCAGTATAACAACTGATTTGAAATAATAATAACAACACATTTTGAAAAGATAGCAGTATTTCATTTGAATTTAAATGTCTTGTTTTAAATAAGCAGTTATGATATGGAGCCAAATCCGTTGGCTTAACAACAAAGGGCAGCATACTGATGAATTATGTATGTTATCTTCATTTTCTGCCTGCTGATAATTGACAGGTATCATGGCACCTTCTACATACTTCCTGTAATTATATGCCATATATCAAACACCAACTTGTGTGTAATGGTCCTCCCCACACATACATACACACAAAATGGTTTTATGTTTTATTTAAAGCTTACAGCATTTTAAAACTTTCTGTTCCACTCACCCTGTTTTGCAAGCTGCTTTGTCACTCAGCCCATGTCAACAATGTTAAATTAATAAGATTTCTTCAGTGTTAGTTTGGCAGTCACTCATTCAAGCGATGGCTCCATCCTTTTATTTGTTTTGTTTTTCATATAAATTGGTTAGGCTAAGCCAATAGTGAAGAAAATTTACATGCTGTTTGGACATGTGTAATAAAACAGGTTTCTCAGTCTTTCACACAAAGTTTGTGTCTTTACTAATGTATATTTCCATCATTATGTAGCAGCTTTATGCAGTTTTAGGATAAAAAAACTAGTGTCTGTAAAAAACCAGGGCTGATTAAATGGCTAGTTCATTTTTGGTAGTCTGCATTTAATTCAGACTAACTCTAACATACCGAGGATACATTAATTGAGTATCTCTACAGCTAGGCTCATTAGATGCAATGCTTACTGATAAAATTTTGCCACTACTGGGTATCTTAGCACATAATTCAGAATTGCTTTTCTTTTCATTCAGTGTTTTGTTTCTTGAAGGGAAATTAATTTGGGTGAGAATTATTTTAATAAACCTGCAATAACAAAGGAAATCTTCAATTAAAATGAAGTCTTAGTTACCTTGAAGCACTTTTTACTTGTATGGTCCAAATTAATATTTTAATCTAAAAACCTACATGCAGTAAATTGTATGCCCGGTGTATGTGAAAAAGCAGCACTAGTATATATTGTGGAAGAGTTCCTTGCTATCATCCTATTGCATACTTGACAATATTCACTACAAGAGAAAGTGGGCCTCAAATAAAGCCCCAGGAATTATAGAAATTAATTGTGCAGAAAGAAAAATAGATTATGTATACATATTGTTCCTATTAATTTCAACTCGATTTGCCAGCTTCTTTAGAAACCTAAGTTTATATTCTTTTCCTGTATCATTTATTAAGTTGGATCAAGGCTCAAATCTTAGTGAAAGAAGTGATCTGATAAACTGTTTCTCATTGAAATAGAATAAACTATTAAATATCTTTATAAAGCTTCTTTCATCAAAAAGCACTTCAACTCTCAACATGGGTAGATAGCCTGTGAGCAGCCAGTAATGACAAAGGAAGGGATGTACTAAAACCAGCAAGTAACATCCCTGCTCTTTACTGAACTGAAAGAGAAAATGTCATAAAGGAAAAAAATCCTCAACGATTTTTTTTCTCTAGGGTATGTTTTTGGCAGAAGCATCTGGACATAGCAACTCTCTGGCTTGAGCATACTCAAGCCTAACAGCAGATAAACACCTGTCTGCAGATAAACAAGGTGAAAAGCAGACTGCAGGGCTCTTAGCAGTCTTTGTCATTACTTCCTGTTGGGATACTCACAGGCTCCTGCTCCACATCTTTTATAGATTCTGTAGTGTTGGAAAAGACTTCCAAGATAATTGAGCCCTTTGACCAAGCACCACAAGTTACTTTCAATTAGACCATAGCACTAAGTGGCATGTCAAGTCATTTCTTAAACACTGCTGGGTGTGGCAACCACCACTTCTCTGGGCAGCTCATGCCAGTGCTTGACAACCCTGCTTCCATGAAGAAATTTTTCCTGATGTCCAACCTAAACGTCCCCTGGTGCAGGTTGAGACTATGCCCTTGTAGAAGAGGCAACCCAACCCCACCTGGCCACAGCCTCCTTCCAGGCACTTGTAGAGAGTGATAAGGTCTCCCCTGAGCCTCCTTTTCTCCAGGACAAACACCCCCAGCTCCCTCAGCTGCTCCTCTCAGGACTGGTGCTCCAGACCCTGCCCCAGCTCCGTTGCCCTTCTCTGGACTCACTCCAGCCCCTCAGTGTCTTTCTTGCACTGAGGGCCCAGATCTGGACACAGCACTCGAGGTGTGGCCTCAGCAGTGCCCAGGACAGGGGGACAATCTCTGCCCTGCTCCTGCTGGCCACACTATTGCTGATGCAGGCCAGGATGCCATTGGCCTTCTTGGCCACCTGGGCACACCCTGGCTCATG
>PYHW01009486.1:13140515-13167976 GCA_013186435.1 Turdus rufiventris
CCTGCTCCTGCTGGCCACACTATTGCTGATGCAGGCCAGGATGCCATTGGCCTTCTTGGCCACCTGGGCACACCCTGGCTCATGTTCACTGCTGGCACCAGCACCCCCAGGTCCTTTTCCACTGTGCAGCTTTCCCGACACTCTGCCCCAGCATCATAATGAGCTCAGAAGTGAGAGCATTACACACCCTCTTCCCACAGGTCATCATGGCTATGGATAGGTGAATTCCCTAGCACCTAGTGGAGGAAGATGCTGTGCCTAAACTAAGGTTTGCCACACAGATGAGCTGCAGCTGAAGAGAATGACTGCCTGCTCCATGGACTCACACATGGAGAGCTCCCATGCTGTCCTCTCAGCGGCAAGGAGCTTCTGACAAAGCTTACACCTATATGATTTTGTGACTAGGTCTTCAAAGGGTGAATTGATAACGCGCTGCTCCATACTTTACCCTAGAAAATAAGCACATAATTTCTGCTTCTTTTGGCACTGTGGCAAAATAGGCTGTCATTCTCATAGCTGGCTGACTTGATTAATATAGTTGCAAAGCTTGTTTTGCAATTCAAACCTTGTCAAACCAAATCCAGAATGATTTTCCTGGATAAATCTAATTAAAATATAAATGCCAAATCAGAATGCATTTTCTGTAATTACCAAGCAATTTTGTGAAAAGACTATTAAAGAAGGCTAAATTTGCCTCTCTTACCCTGTCAACCCTTCCTGCCCCTCCAGGGGCACCTTTCTAAAGCAGTTCTGTGCTTTGCAGGGAGGCAGGGGATCAGCCTGCATCTGCAGAGCTCTCTATTTTGGGCTGGTTTGCAGGCAGCTGTGCACCACGCAGCCCTAGTACTGCTCCAAAGGGAGAAAGGATTCCTGACAAGACAGCGTCTAATGGAAATGGGACCTCTAATATCCTCTTTTTTTTCATTTGAAGTCCTCTCCTAGCTGGATGTGCTTCTGTCAGATCAGTCAAGGCATCAGCAAGCTTTGCTGTGTATTTGCACAAAGACAGCAATATTTTAAATTATGATACTCGTTTGTCATATACTTCTGTTTAAATATTAAAAAAAATTCTATAAAAATTTCCATGGGCAAGAGTTAGAAGTTTTCTGTTTCTGTAAAGCTGGCAGATATGTCATCGGCACTACTAATTCTGAGAAATCTGAAGAAAAAATGCCAGTATTTTTTAAAAACTGCTTTTTTTTCCATTAGCTGGCCGCCTTGATGTTTGTAGTAGCTTTATGTTTTTAGGGTCTGATTTCTGAGTGGCAGCTTAAATGTCTCAAAGAATTCATAACAGTCCCCCTCAATTTTGTGCTACTATTTCCCCTAATTAAATCATGGGGCATCAGGCCAGGATAAGGGTTTCACAAAAACCAACTGCTATAAAAAATCCTTCTGAAGCAACAAAGTTGTGTACAGGAATAAGTATGTGTACAGTACAGCAGGTAAAAGCATTTTTGAGGAAAGCTTTTTTTCCATCTAAAAATGACAGTTGATTAAACTGAATATTTTCCAGGAAAGGCATAATTTTGACAACAGCAACAGGAACACAGATGGACAGAACCTGGGCGAGGGCAATTTTGTGGGATGAGAAGAAAGGGTGTACACCCACACCAGTCAGATTCTGTGGGAAGGGTTTTCTCTCCACCCTTGACAGTGTCTGACTGTGGAGCCATTCTCTGTCCTCACTTTTCTGCTGAAGATGCTCCACTACAGAGAAATAATCACGAGTTTTCTGGGCTGGGCTGCAGGAGAGAGGCCATGCTGGGCTGGGCTTGCAGGCAGGTGCCAGGACTGAAACCCCCCTGATCCAGTTTTGATCCCACTTTGCCCCCATGCCTGGAAACACCAGTGCTTCTGCAGACCTGGTTAGGGTGGGATCATCTGGCTATTCTTTCCTGTTTTTGTTGGAAAGAGCAATTTTACACTTAAATGTGAAAGAAACTATCTGGTGAATACAGAAATAAAAGATATTTTGAAAGTTTTCACAGAAAAAAATTCTTTTTTTCTAGCCAGACTCCAACAAGACAAAAACCTGACAGGCTGTTGTCATGACTGAAGGCCTTCTGGAATTCTCAAAGTTGAGATCGGATCCTCACAGCATTTTTAGTGCTGTATTTCACTTTAACCAAACAAAGAGGAAAAGAAAGAAGTTCCCTATCTCCAAAAGGCTTCTACATGTGCCAATAGGCATCTTTTAAGTGAGGATGAACAGGATTAGAACAGGAATTTATGTACATTATATTTCAAAGATGCACTTTAAGGATTTCCATGTTAGAGCTTCCAGAGTAATACAGACTGTACTTGTCCAGAGCTTGTCCATTTTTTCAACACATGATTGCTCCATACTTGCCTCAAGATAATTTGCAGAAAATTTTATAAGAACTGCATTTTTTCAAGATGTTATTAGAATCAAAACAAAAATTCGTTATATAGATATACACTATGTTTATTCCAGTTTTTCATCCTTTTGCTTCTATACCATGCACAGGTTTCATATTTCTGCTTCTTCAGTTGTGTCTCTTACTAATAAAACAATAATCTTCAGACCGGGGAAATACATAAAAGTGTGGAAAGTGATGCTAAAAAACCTGTGACTTTCACGTGAAAAACAGAGAAATAAATTTTAAAAACTACCAGGAGGAGATCATTAAAAAGCATCAAATCAGTTACTGTATTTCTTTACTTTTGGACTACACAGTATCCCAGTTCTCTGGTGATACAGTGGAGGAACCTCCTATTCTTGATGGATACATTTCAGGTTTATTGTTATTTTTAATGGCAGAAAGGGTGATGATGGAAAAGTGAATCTAACAGTTATAATGATGAAAAAGATACTGCTGTTCTGGCAAGAATAATAATGATGTTCTTATCAGTGAGAACCTGTAAGTGAAACCATTCTGGTCTTGCTATTCCAGTCAGACAGACAAAGATGGGACAGAGTCATGCATTTAGGAACCACAGCACAGCAAAGTCAACAGCGTTTTAGTATTGCCTTTAGAACATGGAAAACCCAAAGTATTTAGAGTCTTTTCAGGTTTAGCTGGAAGGAAGTCCAGCAACAGTCAAGGACCCAAATACAAATAGGCTAAACATAGTTTAGAGAGAAAACTGTTGACCTCAACATAACCTGTCCCTGTTCCTGCAGTAGGGTAGGCACTGAGGAGAAGCAAGCATGCAGAGAGAAAAAAGCAAGAACAGGAATGCCCAGAGTAGTGTCACTTTGCATAGGCCATCCAGTGAAGGCAAAGACAGTCAGGATCCCCCAGCCCAGTTGCCTGAGATGGGAAGATGTTAGATCATATCATAAATGTAGAACATCTACAGGATAGGATAGAAGATGGCATTTTACTTTTTATTTTGTGCAGTGATATTCAATTCTGATTTCGACCCACAAGTTCTGTTATAGTACAAAACACCATAATGATATGATGGCTGGGAGTTTGGCTTGTCTGGGGGCTGCAGGATGTAGCAGGTGTTCAAGCCTGGCCTTCTTAGCTTTGCTATGGTCCCTAGGTATGAAAATATATGCAAACTGGTTCAAGGTAATCATCTTCATGTGATATAAATACATTTCTTCTCCTTTTGGTTATAGGTTTTTAGAACAACACTTCTCACAGAAGAAGATAGAATTACATGTGGTGTAAAACTAGTGCTGTAAATGAAAAAAGTGTTTTTTTAGTGGTTTAAAATAATAACAACAACAACAAATCCCAGAATTTAAATTCTTCCCAATTTCAGTAATCCCTGCTTTTACTAAGCAGGAGCATTTACTTAGGATCAGGTGTGCTTGGTCATAAGGACAATCTTCTAACAGTACTGTCAATTAATTAGGAAAGCTAATATACTGTGTTTCAAGTGGAAAAATTGTTTACTTATATCTGCATCACTGGCATATGAGACCCAGTCCAAATACTCCTTTAATAAATGTTTAAATATAGGTGTTCCGGTCTGATCACTTTCACATACAGAGATTCAGTTTTAGTGCATCATCTTGCTACCATTTCAGCAGTGAGTTTTGGTCTAAATCACCAAATAATTTCCATTTGTGAATCATCAACCAGTCTCATGATACATAACATATGAAAAATCTTCTTAAAGATGTATCTATATATATGGAGAGAGAGACATATAGGTGATAAATAGATGATATATAGATATATATAGCTATATAGATTTGTTGTTTTTTAAAAGAGAATTCTTTATTTGGGATGGGATATGGTAAGTCCTGATAAAAGATCCAGCAGACAATAGATAGAATAATTCTACTAAGTTTTGGTTTTTGTCACCTCCTTTTTCTCTTGACAGGAACAAAGAAGAGGAATCAGAATAATTCCCCTTTTCTTCCTTGCTCAACTCCAGATTTGTTGGTAAGGAAACTGGAATCTTATAAGTAAAATAAAGTCAAATAAATAAAGAAGATCCACAAGATGATTGTGCATAAAAACCTAGTTGAACTGATGCACAAGCTGTTAGTGTTGGAAAAATGTTTAGCATCCTTGCTAGCACCCATTAAAAATGTTTCCTATTTAAAGACAGATGGTGACTGGTTTGTGCTAGAATCCCACTTCACCTTTGGAATATCGAAACAATGTGGATATCAAGCCATGTTTGCTTGATACTTTGGATTGCTCAACACCTTACGGTGTTGGAATGTCTCAGTGTGTTTTGTCTTTCTTGCCTAGACAAATACATTTAAAAAGCAGTTATTTGCTCCTTCTTGCAAATTTGAAGATAACTGGCATCCACCAACCTATGCAATCACTAAATTAACAAGTGAGAATGATCTGTTTGGTGCAGTTGAATAGTCAATGGCCCTAAATGGAAGCATTTTAATACTACATCCGTCACTGCACCACTTGGTGTTACTCTTCTGTAGTCCTGCTTAGCCAAAACCTTGGTGGGGATTCCATGGACTATCCATGAAGTCTCCTAAAGACCGAGAAGGCAAGCAGTTCATTTTGGAGAAACAAAAAACACCTTTCTGCAGTGGCAAACCATGGGACCAAGTCCACCAGCTGGGCTGGTCAGCCAGGATGTGAAGGGTGTCAGACTACATCCCAGCAAACACTGTAATTAGTAGGGAACAACGAGATAGGGCATCCTTCTGTATTTTGCAGGGAATTCAAGCCCTATTGTTGAGCTTTTTAGGCTCCTGCAATCTGAATAATATGCAATTAGACTGAGCAGGTTTGGTTTTTTTCTTAGTGACATGTTTATCTGCATAAATAAATATCAGGTGCCATAGACATTGCATCACTGATTTATATTTGTACAGTAATTGTCTAACCTGATTACAGTGCCTGAATATGCAGAAAGGAAATGGAAAGAGGATTCCTCACTGGGATTGAGGAATTACAGTTTTCTTCTTGAGGATTAAAGTTTTTTATTACCTTCATAGCACATTTTTATCCCTGAGTTTGCCTTAGAATGGATCTTGCTGATCAAAGAGCACAACACTACATTACTTGGTGCAATCATTTTGCTGTGGTTCCCACATCACTGGGTATGTGGAAGCCAAGAAGTATCTGACTACCTCCATGACTGGAAACGCCAACTCCTTCTGTTTTCATCCTCTGCATTCAGGTCAATCTGCACAGGGTGAATTCACAGCTTTCACCTCCCAGCACTTCATAACAGGGAGGAAAGGAAACCACTGTGATTGCAATTTTTGAAGCACGGTATGGAAGGTGTCCGACATAAAAATCAGATGCTCTTCAGATCACCTGTTATGGGACAAAGAACAGAAGAGTAGGGAAGAAAGATTGGAGCTAGGCAGAATGTTTCAATTATTTCACATCTACTTGGTCATTGCTGAGTTTTGTAGTGCTAAGAACAGATTACAATTACAGGTGAAATCCCAGAGGAAAACTACAGTGTGACATTTCTAAAAAGACTTCCCACTAATTTTAGCCCCAAAATTCATGCCATTCTAAGCCATCTTGTCAATCAAAACTTAGCGTTGCCAATAATGGCAGCAATGCCCATATCACATAAAAGACGACTTAAATGATGGTTTAGTATTTCCTCTTACAATGTTATCAAAATTATTTACAGCAATATTTTACCTTTCAAGTGCACTGTTTTACATCTCTTTAGAGCTGCATCAATGAAAACTTAAAGTTCTAAGTGTCCAAATGCCTCTCAGATATTAAAAAAAAAATCACATACAGTGAACTTCTCATGTTCCCTTGTCACTAATTCACTCTCATTGCAGCGAGCATTAATCTCTGTTACTCTTGACACAGTTCTGTTAGGAACTAAAGTGTGCCTGCTACTACATTGTGCAAGGATGGATTAAAAGGAGACTAGGGAGAGGAAAAAGCTCTGCAATGAAAATAAACCCAGCCTTTGATGCAGGCAGAGATAGCATTAGCAGATTCACACACTCACAATCACAATGCAGAAGGCAGCTTATTCATCTGGGTTTACTTTTTGCACAAGCTGCATCAAAAAGTGTTCACAACTCTGCCTGAAGTTTTTCTCATTTCTCACTTTTTTGTTGCATTCAGCAATGAAACTTAAAGGTGGCACACAGGAGCTATGAGGTTGTCACAGGAACTGGGAAGTGACTAGAGCAGGTAGACAGGTGAGTGAGGCTGGAGAGCTGTGGAAAGTAGTGGATCATCTCCAGAAGGAGCAATAAGAAAAACTCCAGCAGGGAAATCATAGCCAGGGAGATGGGTGGGTAGTAAGACATGGAGATGGAGGCATAACATCAGGAAGGCAGATCTAGAAACCATTTGGTCTCAAATGTGCTCTGACAGCCTTGCTAAGATTAGCAGAATGTTCAGGTGGCTGACAATGCGTAGGAACCCAAGGTTTTCTTGCCACACGGTACACACGGTCCTAATAAAAGCCTAGGCCTGTTTGTTATTAGCTTGACTGTGCAAAACATACAAGATGCACACCAACAAATTAGTACTGAACTCTGAATTTGTAGAATTTTGACTTTCCATATTTAGTCTATTAATCCCAGTATTACAGTAATTTCACGATTATAAGCCGCACCATTTTGACTAAAGTTTTGCTCCGTACCCGGAAGTGCGGCTTGTATTTGGGAGCGGCTAACATGTGAAAAAAAATTCAGAAATTTGCCAACCGGAAATGCAAGCATGCAGTGGCCATGAGCAGGGCCAGGGCAGCCCCCGTCGGCCGCAGGGGAGCGGGGCCGGGACCGGCGGGGGAGGGGGGAGTTGAGCTGGGCCGGGACAGCTCCATGGTGGGGGAGGCGGGAGCCGAGGCGGGCTGGGGCAGATCTGTGGCGGTGGCGGGGGGGCAGGCCAAACCCGCACAACCCTGAGCCAGTAAACGCCGCTTTCCCGTGATTCTGTTACTAATTGGCCACTTTGTGAAAGTTGCATGGGGTTTCTTGCTGTGAATGAAAGTGTGGCTTACAATCCTGTGCGGCTTATGTATGGAGGAAAAATGAAACGTTGTCAACACCCTGGAAGTGCGGCTTATAATTGGTGCGGCTTGTAATCGTGAAATTACTGTATTTTTAATTCATGTACTATATGTTCAAATAGAAGTAAGGAAAGTCAAACAAAATCACTAAAACGTATTGAAAAGTCATATTCCCAAGCTGTCATCAGAGTGCCATGCTAGATTTTTTTACTTGCTCAGAAAACTAGAAATATGTTAAAAACTCATTCAAACTTGATTAGATATGATATTTCTTTTAAAGAACAAAGCCCAGTTTGATGAACTCACATGAAAATACAAAATGTGATCTGTTTTTAGTTTTTTAAATTGTATCTTCTCAAATTTGTTTCAACTGGCATAGTTAACAATCATTAATAATCAGAGTGCTTTGTGGTAAGTTATTTTCCTTGAGCAAAACCAGAACCATCAGGGCCACCTATATCTAAAACTTTTCTACAAAAGCCATGTTGGGGAATGAGGATGCTCTTCCATTCCATTAGCAGGTCTCCTGCACTCCCTCCTGCTTTTCCTGCTGTGAATATTCTTCCAGATAGTCAGTCTCTCTCTACTCAGCGTGTCATTTATTATCCCATATTTATCCATGAATAATGAGCAACAGAGTGTAAAGTTCATATGTGACCAAGTGACTTCTCTTCCTTAATTTGTTGCAGATGCAAGCAAGGAAACACAGGATCTTCCATATCAAGTCCTACAAGTCTACACATGAGAGAAATTCAGTTTCCCAATCCAGCCAGCTCAGCACAAATGTCTTTAGGAGGCATATGCACCAGCTCTGACCACCCTCCTTAGCAATCCTAAAGAGATCCCATCCTTGGAAGCCACTTTCTGCATTTCTCCCCAGATAAGAGGGTAAATATACTCTCCATTTCATCAGTTTAGCGGAAAATCTCTCTGATTAGCCACTAGAGCAAGACCAGGTAGCCAGGAACAGTCTGTTTTCTTCTGTATACTGACAAGTCACAGGTGTAACACCTCATGCATGGTGATAAAACTTCTACCCAGACACCATCCTGATGGATCCCTTCAGGTCCTGCACCATGCAACCCAAAGCTGTAGTAACCACCAACAGCCAAGGAGGGGAAAACCAGTATCTGACAACTCATTAGATTATGTGGTGAAATAAAATATTTTATAGGCAAACAGATTTAATCAAGTGTATAATTGCCTCCAATACTTAAACTACACCTCAAAAAAATATATATATAAGGTTAATGAAACAAGAAAGAAAAGCCACAGAGATTGTACTGCCTTACCTTTGGGAACCTCTGGCACCTTCAGCCACAGTCTCTTACTTGTAGGAAGGCTTGTCACAGTTCCAGCTGAGTTCCTCTCTGTGAGTAATCACAGGACTGATGCACTGGATCTGCCTTTTGGATTGCATTTGCTTTCAAGTCAACTCAGTTGGAGTTGCACCAACAGAGTGTCTAAGCCTTCATTGTCTTCATGGACACTCACTAAGGAGCAGGTACACTCTCTGGGAATTGTGTATGACATGTCTGGGAAGTATATGATGTGCAGAGCATTTATATCCCTCTCAAACAAACTTTATATCTAGCAGTTAGCAAGAAAAAACAAACAAACCACAAACAAACAAAGCAACAAACCTTAAAGAGAGCTCAGACCATAACAGAAGAGTTGGGCTATTTTGTGATCCTCAGTACTTCTGGGCAGTACTGCTTCCTCTGTATCTGTGGTCACTCTCCCAAGATGTGGTGAACTTCCCTTTTAGTGGATCCTGCCATTCTCCTTCCTCTTTTAAATCTGCTTACCTATCAGCTTACCTCTTAGTTAGTTAGAAAGTTAGTAACTTTCAGCTGCCATTACCAGGAAAGACACTTCACTGGATATCACTCTCATGGGAATGTCTTCTTTTCTCAGTCTTGCTTTGCTGGCATTAAGCGGACAATTCAGATTGCATGAATATTAGGGGGAGTTTGTAGAGTGGAATGAATACACACTGCAGGGTTCCCTGGTTCCCCACAGCCCTGGCTCCCTTTGCAGCCTGGGCTAGAGGTGTTGCCTCACCTGATATGCAGCAAACAAAACTACCTGGAGAACACTCATCTGGCAGCCAGAGTGTATGCTTTGTATCAACCACCTTTGAGAAACATGAAGCTATGTCTACATAATTAGGGAAACACAGCACATTCAGTCTTATTCTGGTCCTACATCTCATGTTTGCCTATTTTATCTCTTAAATGCAATTGTGAGTACACTGGAATACTTGTTTTGTTTTCTCAAACCTGTTTTTCTTGTTTAAATAGCATGTGATATATCAACTATTCATTGCAATTAAGAACAAAAAAACCTCAAAAACATTGCAAGTAAGTAAGACCATGCACACATTCCAAGGCTGTGATAACATCTCAAGTCATGAGAGCTTTGCTTTGTTTTTGAGAGTATCATCTTGCCAGAATGACTGGGTGTGGATGTCTTTGGGTTAACAATTAGTTTTGTAGGGTTTTTTTGGGCACAACTTTTGATTCCCTTGACTGTGTTTTTAAGATTGGAAGGATGCTTCCTAGTGCTAAGTGCTGCATCTGAATGTGACCAATTACACCAGAGACAGCCGGTGCTAGTGTTGGTAGGAAGAACAGTTATGAGAGTGATCATTTCCAGGATCACTCCAGCATGTGTCTTTTGGTGGTCTGATGGTGTTTAAAACTATAAAACTGTTTATTTTAGAAACTTTCCTTCCAAGATTCCTCATTAGGTGACCTCAAGCAATTGTGTTTCCTTTGATTAAAGATCTACTGTTTGCTTCCCAGAAAAATATGGAGTAAGGAAGTTTGACCCACTCCTGACCTCCAAACTGCAACTCTCATGACTTGTAGTACTGATGGATCTCCTAAATAATTGTGTGTTCCTATCTCATTCTAAGATCTCTTGAGTATCGGATGGACCATGAGATACAGTTCAATGGTTTTATCTCTGCTGAATGCATTCAGGATAGTACCTCCATAATAATTTCAAGGTCTAGCACTTCTTTGTTTAAACTGATGAGAACTCATTTCAAGCAGTACTTCAATGTTTTTGTCTCCCTTCCTTCTTGGCTTTTCCATGCCAGGTATTTTTGTCTTCTTTTCCTGCTGGCTATTGCATGCCAACTAACTTATTGCTATGGCACAGAATATACCCCATGTGTCACAAGCATTTTTTAACAGAGTCTAAGCTGAATGTTGAATGTAGCCATACTATCTGTAGAGGAGTTTTAATTATTCTTCAGTCTGTGGAAGTGGAAAGTAAGACCAGGTTGAGGAGGACTGGGTTGTCAGGAAGATAGCTGCAGGGAATCAGAATATATCATTACCTAAGGGAGTGGTATCCTCAGTCTTCATCTACTTTAATTCTCTCACCAGACACATCAAATGACAGTGCTGTAGGGCTTAAAAAAATTGGGGCGAAGCTGGGGCAGCGGATAGCTTATAATGACAGCCTGTCTAAATGTCTGAGTGGCAGACAAGTGGAGAGAAAGAAGTTTGAGCTACAGGCTAGCTAAAGTGGAGTGATAATGTGTTTGGATTTAATCTGCTTTCCTTCTCTAGCTAGGTTTGACAACTGGCTAAGCTGGCTAGCTCTATGTGAGCTTTACAATGCTGTCTACTAAATTATTTGCTAAGAAAACAGAAATTTCATAATCATCGCTGTTGTCCAGGACTAATTATTACTTCGTTGAGCACAAGAACCGAGGACTTGAATGACTCTGGCTTTATTGGCAGAAGTGAGAGGCAGTCACAACATGATTTTTTCCACACCTCCTGAAAGGGACCCAAGTTAAAGGTCCAGTGCAGGTGGAATTAGTGCAAAGAAGGAGGTCTCCAGGAGGGAATGTAGCTACAGTTCTGCCAGTCTCTCTTTCCCATGAAGAAAACATGCTTTTCCATTTCTGTGGCCGTTCACACATGAAAATCCATTTCCTACTCCCTAGGCAAATCTGCCCTGTGCTTCCCTAGCTCATTTAGCTCTAGTGGTACAAGCATATATACTTGGCACAATAGCCACTGGTAACCTGGGAAACCCCTGCTGGTCCCACCACGAGCTTGCTTGCGAGGCTGGCAGATGCTGGGTTCACCCAGCACAGCTAGGAGCCTTGCACATCCCATGAATTCTCATGGAAGGTGAGGTGTCTCATCAGCCCAAGACTTCTCTTCCCTGCCCATACTGATGATTACAATAAGCTGACAAGTGGGGGACAGTATAATGCTACCTCACCGCTACAGCACAGGAGACCTAATAAAATTTTCTATTTCCTAAGAAAGAGAAAAGATGGAAAAATGAGGTGTGCCCACATAGAAGGGTGAGGCTGCTCTTACTCAGCTGTGTGTTCAAAAGTTGGGCTTTTGTAGTCACAAGCCTCCACTAATAGACACAGAAGAGAAATAGGCACTTCCTGAGATAAATTCACACCATCTGAACAGATATCTAAAGAGGCCAGCCCTAGCAGCTGAATCATCATATCTTCTCCACAGACTGGAGAGGCAGACTAAACCTTCAAGTAGCAAAAATTAGGTCTGATGAGTTCAATATAGATAAAAATAAACAGATGATATCATCCCCCAAATGTTCTTCTAATGTTGAAGTTTTTTAATGTTTACTGCTATCTGGAGCCAAACATTCATTTAGTAGTAAAATGTGTCAAACCAACTATTGTAGATCTCTCTCTTGATTAGCAGCAGGGCAACTAATGCACCATTTCCATCCTGTGCAATGATAGCCTTTTAATCAAAGTCTACGCCAGATATCACAGCTCATGACATCCCAGGGGAAGACACAAAGATTTTTCTCTTCCACTCCCTGCTGTTTAAGCAGACAACAAAGAATTGCTCAGACATTAAGTTGGGTAGCCACATATAGAGAATGTAGTATTATAAATATTCAGTATGTAGTATATAGACTCTTTGAACTTATATGCCGCTCCATATTTCCAAATTGCTTACCTGTGATAGTTGTCAGCATGTGTTGCCTTGTCAGGAAACTGTTTGTAAGAAGCTCACTAGCAATAGTCCTAATTTCTGCTCTCCTGGTTACACATCAGCTGACACTGCATCTATTTCCTGAAATGATGCAACAACACACAGAGAGCAAGATCTGCATTTCTTTCCTGGAATAGGACCACAGTGAAATAATGTCATTTGAGACAAAAAAGAAAAACCAAGACCAAAATGACGTATCCTCCTCTAAACTACCTACCATCATGGTATTTAAAAAAAAAAAATACAATAAGGAGGCACAGAGGAGTATGGGAATAATGTCAGTAACAGATAAGTTATCAGTCAGTACATCTTGGGCTTCAGCACCCTTTGAATTCAGGTCTCTGCAAACATCATGGAAGAAAAGAGCTTGATGAAGACAAGATGGCATTCTACAGAGATTTGTAGTGGGCTCCAGAGAACCAAGGCAACATGGCATTTCTCAAACCCAAGCATGAGGTTCTCTACTCCTTCACAGAAAAGATAATGTTTAGTAGAGTGATTAGAAAATGGCATCTTTTACTCAGAGTGAGTGTGTCAATTCTCAGCAAAGAATGCAATTTGAAACATATCCCCTTGGCAGCACTATTGCTCAGCTTTGGCAGCTCCTCACTCAGCTGCCTTCCACAAATCCCACTCCAAGTTGCCAAGTTTCCAGCATACCCATGGATCAGATTTGGATGCTGGAAATATCACTGGGTGTCTACAACTCAGGAACTATGACCTTCAGCAGTATAATGTCCAAGTGTCTCTCTGGCTATAGACCAAAGATGCTGAAAGGCCTCATAGAAAGAGAAACAGAGAGACTGTTCACATATGCTTTAGTTAGCAATAGCATAACTCTTTCTAGGTTGTTAGTTTCCAATCTGCAGTGTGCTTGTTGTTCAGTACAGCTCTTTCGAAAGAGACAGAAAATACTCCAGCTTTAGAGCAATCGGTCATATGCTACATAAAGGGCCAAAGGCACAGAGAATTCAAACAAGCCAAACTGCTGGATGCAATGGACCCTGGAGGGCTCCCTTGATCAGGAGATCATTGCCAAAGAGGAAGGCTTAGCTTTCTAGAGGAAAGTCACAGGAACTATCAACTATCCTGGTTGTTCTTCATTTTCCCATACTTGCACGTTGAGAAGAAACTTTAGCTCATTACCCTTTCTCATTAGCCCTACCTGTTCACCTCCTGTGCTTCATGGCCTCCTCCATGGTGGCTCAGACCGGAGGAGTGTGAGAAAGATACTAGCGGCTCATGAAGTCCTGGTTTGCTTTTTATACAGACTCAGTGCAAGGACTAATTTGCTTCATATCTTGCTTAGTATTAAATCTTTGCAGTAAACAAAGAGCATGGGAATATTTGTTAGAGGCAAACAAAATGACAATAAACATCTCTTTCATATTTAAACAAATATTTGTACATCTACTCATTCCCTTTGTTCTGTCTTTAGGTGTGTATTTCTTGCAGTAACATTTGTCTGTGCTGGATTGATTTATTTATTTACATGTTAGATTTACATCTCACAGGGGTCCATATTGCTCAGGTCAAGGCAAAAGATGAGGTTGTGCTGAAAATATAACTTCTAAGTCATCCAAATAGTTTGGTATAGGCTTTGGTGACCCATGAGGGGCTGCTGGCACTGACTGTGCCTGATGGAGTTTCATCCTTCTGTCTCAGACTACCACCCCACAAAGGTGGTGCTTGATCTGCCATGGCCTCCATGGCAGCATGACCCAGGGCCATCACTCAAGGGCAGAATATGAGGCTTCTTAACTTCAGCCCCTGAGGGAAATCTACATTGCTAGTCCTTTCTGCCTTTTGTCTTTGTAGTGAAATGAAACACATATTCTAATAATTTTAAAATAAGTTCTTAGAGCATTCATATTTTTCATTCCTCATTACAGTGCCAAAACGTTCAGAACCAGCCCAGCTGTTAAAAAATTATGTTAAAGACTTAGAAAAGCGTAACTATCTGAAGCCGTTGACCAAAGAGCTGGTAGACCAAAGTCTGCAAGATGAAAACATCATCAGGACACTTGTACTAACTAATTAAGGAATCAGCAAACTCTGCTCTATTCTGTTGTTCTTTGGTTTTCACAGAATAAACCTTCCAGACTGATACACATCATGCACAAAGGCCCATTCTGGCTTAGGGATCTAGGGACTGAAATGCCTTTGTTTGGCCCTAGACCTGAAAACAGAAGATTTCAATTAGGAATATTACTCATTTTTTGAGCAGTTGTAAAACTGCGCTCTGAATATGGCATTCAGCTCTGTTCCACTTTTTCTGAAGTGTAGCTCCTCAGTCTTGTGCTGCTGTGTACTCCTTCCTCATTTGTGCCGCACTGGACTTTTCTGGGCTGCACTGTCAGCCAGGGCAGAGGACTGGCATAGCTTAAATCCCTCTTGCTCCCATTTCTGTCAGAGCACACAGATTTAGAGATGAGCCTCTTCACTTTAGGGAGGGTTTCAATGAAAGGACAATTCATTCACTGGCTGCTGGCCCTCAGCCCTGGGCTTGGTCATCCATTTGGGCCAAATTCTCCCTTTGGGCATGGTCTAACATGCTCCCACAATGCTTTCAGTGGTAATATTGCCCACTGAGCAGACAGCACAATTTAGCCGTTAAAGATGACACAAATCCTGATGCAAAGTCTTTCCTTTGTTCTTTGTTATCTCCAAAAGAATTTCAGTCTCCCTTGCAGCTGTTATTTTTCTCCAGTAATAACACTTTTGTGGTCTTTACAAAGAATTAATAACCGTCAAAAACCTCTCCTAAAAATAGCCCTGTGAAGCATTTAAAGTATCATTTCTCTTGCATTACTACTTTTAGGCATTATGCTCAATTCCGTTAGATGCCTTTTTAATGTGTTGTCTTAAGTAGCTGCATCTCCTGTTGCAGGGATGAAAATAACACACACAATTTTAAAAAATAATCTCCAACTTCTGGTGGACAAAACTATTTCTATTGAATCAGTGAAAGTATCAGTGGAGTAAGGCACCATTTGAGAATACTGAAGATCCTGATATTTAACCCTTCACTACAGCAGTGTCTCTGGAAATGCTGCTATGTACCAAACCAGACACATTGCCTAGGACTGTGACTACAAAAAACAAATAGTGAGCTCTCCCTCATGGGTTACCTGCATGCTCTTACATTTAAATGAGGAAAAAACTACATATGAGTTCTTGGATTAGTATTTTCCAGATATAGTATCTTTTATGTCTTTATTCTATAGAAATATTTAATTAAATACTGAATTTAAAATACTATGTAGAAATGAAACTCTATATGCTCTCTATATGTCAATATGCTCTGCTCTTCCAAGATGTTTAAAATATTGTGTTTAGGAGAAAATGCATCAAGAAGTCAGGAAAATGTGAAGTTTAAGCTGAAGTGCTACCACTTTCTGGAGATTACACACGCACACGTATAGACTCAATAATGTAGTGTGCCTTGCTCTAAGGGATCACTGTGTGTACATACACACACACAAACATTTAGACTCATGATAGGGTAGAATATCTTGTTCTAGGGCATCACTTTGTATGTGCACACAGAGACAAATATTTAGACTCATGATAATGTAGCATATCTTGTTCTAGGCCATCACCACTGTTCAGATGTATTATCTGTGTCTGGTTGAAATAACAGTTTTGTTGCTGATTGTGTATGCTGGCAATGAAGAGGACTGGAAGATCAGTAATCTCATGTAGTCCCAGAAACACACTCTAGGCTGTACAGGACTCTCAGCTCCTTGCTGCTCACTTCTTGAGGGCCTCACTGTGGCTGATTCTACATAGGAACATACACAGTGGGCCAGGACAGCTAAGTACCAGGAGCAGAGGAAGAGAAGTCATACAGAAAGTAAGGAAGGCAAAAGGACATTCACACAGCATCTGCTGTTGGCTTTTATAACTGTGAGCAGCAATGGAAAAAAACAGGGCAGTCATTGAATATATGGCTGAAATTGATAGGGAGTATCACAAGACTTTTTCATTCATAATTGTATGTCTCAGGTTTGGAAGAAGTAGAGATTTTATATTCCACTAAATCTTTTCTGCATATAAGGTGATTCTGTGGAAGACAGATGATTGGTTCTTTAATTTCAAAAGGGTTCTGGCACTATTAAATAGCTCTTCTTCAAGTGCAAGTCAGGTATCTTGTCTATCTTAATTGAAGAGAGCAGAACTGCTTAGTGCATCTTGGGGTCTTGCTGAAGATGAGTAGAAAATGTGTTGCACAACAGGGATCATGGGATTCCTTTGTTTTAGTAGCTAACCCTGTCTCAAAGGTGTGCTTTTCATTCAAAGATGTTCCAGGGAAAGGAAACATACTGACTTTATTTTTGATTTTCTGTCTTGGAACTAGATTAAGGTCATTGTACATAAGTAGAGAACATGACAGTCTTAGGTTGCAAAGCTAGATGTGAACAAAACTATGTATTCTACTTCCATCTGTTAAAACCAGGTGGGGCAGTGTTCTTTATCTCTTCCATGACCCATCCCTCATGACTCCAGGGGGATATCCTCCATTAATGGGCAAACTGTTAAAACCAGGTGGGACAATGATCTTTAGGTTTTTCACAACCTATCCTTCTTCCAGGAAGATGTCTTCTGTTAATGGGCTACTGAGTCCCACTGCATGACTGAAAAAATTACATCATCACACTGGGAGATGCTCCAGCCAGGGGGAGGAGCCAAGCATTTCCTACCTAGATATAGATCTGAGATTTGGAACATCACAGCAGCCTTTTTCCAGAAAACCAGACCTTCTACATCATCACCGGACTTTTGGAGGAAAACTGCACCCTTTACAGGATCACTGCTTCAACTGAACAACATCTGTTACTGCAGTGGGACTGCAGCCACCATTTAATCAGAATGCTACCACTGTCCTCACTGACAGGGTGTCAGGTTTTATTCTGATTCTGTCAGTAGGTTTTTTTCATATTGCTGCATTTTTATTTTAATTTTCCTAGTGAAGAACTGCTTTTTTTATTCCCATATCTTTTCCTGAGAGCCCCTTAATTTCAAAATTATAATAATTTAGACAGTGAGAGTTTACATTTTCCATTTCAAGAGAAACCCCTGCCTTCCTTAGCAGACACATGTCTTTTCAAACCAAGACAATGATGTATTTCACTACAAAAAGACAGACAAAAACAAAAACATTTTCGCAAAAGTACTTCACATACACCACAGTAAAACAAAGCTGTAATTGTCATAGGGAATGGAAAGACAGTGATCAAGTATCTTGACATTTTTAAAAAGAGCACTTTATGCACACTTTTTGCTTTCTAGATTTTAAATCTGCCCTGCCTCCTCTTTTTCTGCTACCTGGACTGTAACCAATTCAAGACAAGAACAGCATATATTATAACTGAGGAAGAGCTCCATTCCTACAAATCAATAATTAGTCAGAAAGATACCATTAAAGAAAGAGAGTTCCAGGAGTAGCAGGATTTGTCTCTAGTAAGACTAGTACATTTCTTTTCAGGAGAACCTTTGTACAGAGAAAAATAAGACTTGAGAGCAAGGTTGGTATCTGGCACTAAATCTTCAGTGCAGAAGACATGAAGATCTGCTGCACAGAGCTCCATGGTGTGCTCCATGACAGCAGTACCTGCTGTGCCGATCAGGTAAGAATGGTAACAACAGAGGCTGTGTACTAATAACCCAAGTTTCAGCTGAGACTCTGCTATAACACAGGCAGGAATCCCTTTGCGTCCCCTAGCTCTGTAAAAACTAGGCATCCCATCCAAACTAGTCGTCTTGATTTTCTCCCCCTTGTCAGTAGTGAGAAACAGAAAGTCTGAAAAATAATTTATCATTCCTCTTGTAGGTACATGCCTTAGGATAACATCACTCATTCTGAAAGAGACAGGTTACAGTCTTAACATCTTGCCTCTTTCAGAGATTTTAGCAGCACCCAATTAAAAATGGCAGCACTGTCATATGCCACAGATGTGGAACACCTGTGAAAATGCTGAAGGAAACCAATTTTTTGGCTGTTGAACCTACTTTATGTGAACCTACTTCAGGATACTGCAGATCATGGAATATAATAGACTCATAGGTAATGCAATAATAATAGAATCATAGACTATTAGAACAAGGTGAGTTGGAAGGAATGCATAAGGATCACGGAGTTCGTCTCCTGGCCTTGCAAAGAACTAATCCAAAAATTATATTATGGGCCTGAGAGTATTGTCCAAATATTTCTTGAACTCTGGTCAGCTTGGTGCTGGGACCATTTCCAATTAAAACCTTACTTGAAACATCTTCAGGTGATTTCCTTGGGCCCTGTGACTGGTCACAAGAGTGAAAACATCAGTGTCTGTCCCACTGCTTTATGTTATGAAGGAGGTGTAAGTGCCATGAGGTCTCCCCTCAGTCTCCTCCTGTTCAGGCTGAAAAACTGAGTGATCTCAGCTATGCCTCCAGATCTCTTGCCATCTCTATGGCTCTCCTTTGGATGCTCTGGAATAGTTTTATATCCTTATGATACTGCATTACCCAGAGCTGCCCCCAGCACTGGAGGTGAGGCTCCCCCAGCTCAGAGCACAGCAGGACAATCCCCTCCCTTGCCTGGCTGTGATGCTGTCCCTGATGGCCCCTGGACACGCTTGGTCCTCCTGGCTGCCAGAGCACTGCTGACTCATGATAGTGCAAATGCCAGAATTTTTCAGAGCCTGATCTATACCCACATTCCCTCTGTGACTAGCCACAAGGGAGCAGGGCTAGCAAGTAGGAACAGCAAGCCATTTTTGCCATGCAGCATGAAAGTGTGGGATGACACTTCTCCAGCTAGTTCCAGAAATAAACATTGTCCATTAACAGAGCGGATGACAATACAAAAGACACAATGGATTTGCCAAAGAATTCATTAGAGAGGATTTGTGTGATGTGGATTGCAGTGTGAAGATCCCTTTGCTAGGTTTAAGCTGCACCCCCTTACATGAGAGTGTGATCAAATGTTGAATTGTTTTAAGTTTTCATCTAAGAATGAAATTACACACAGATGTAAATATTCCCTCCTGTTTCCAGAAAAATCATCTAACTCTTAACAGAAGGGGCATATTGCCTCTTCCGATTTCAGTATGTAGAAGTTGCATTGTAAGGGAATTTCCAGTGAAGTCTTTGTTGAATACACTGGCCATATTTTCTTCTTAGATGTGTCCATTAACCTAGATTTGTGCCACTGAATTCAGTGAAATAATTCCAGTCATACTCAGCCTGTGGCTCTGGATGACTTGGACTGGGAGACTCAGGAGGCCAAGAGTTGGTTTTATTGTCCCTTTTCTTATGGAGTGTGTGGGTAGGGAGGGAGCAATTCCCTGTGAGAGCAGAGATCTCTCCACAGCGTAACTGTTTGCAAAACTCAGAGTCGCCCTGAATGAGGAGCACAGTTAGTGTCTGGACGACAAAATCCTCTCCAGAGAGTTCTCTGTGTAACCTAAACCTGCAATATAAATGCAAAGCGAGCAGTTGAGTGCGTCTTTAAGCATATATCTGGGTATAATTGAGTTTTGACTTACTATTGATGTAATCACAAATAAGAAGGAAAAGCTGGTATCTGGTGAGCCCATAATTTCACTGATGCTATAATCAGAACAGGAGAGGTTATTTGTGTAATATTTATGTATTATTCAAAGAATCTTTCCATTCCAGAATCAGACTTCTAGCTGATGTCTTAGTTCCTCACCCAAACAATAATACTGAAGCTTTATTAGTTAATCAATAAGACATGATACAGGGTATGGTTATCATAAGATAATCATACCCTGGAGCATTTTGAGGCATGAGCCTTATGCTTCTAATCAGATTGGGTGAGATTATCTTTTGATAACCACGTCCTTGGGGAATGGCTCATTTCTATTACGAGAAAATTTTATGGTTGGGGAAAATGTGCTTTCCTGATGTAGGAAGGCGAAAATGCTACCTTAGAATTATCAGCTATTTCTCTTCAGCTGAAAAAAATCAGATTTACTTTTGGAACGCTTTGGGAGAATTCCTCACTATCCATGCTATTTCAAGGCAAAAATAACTTTGAGGCAGGTGACATGTTTGGGAGTCATTTATAGCCTACCACATATATATATATGTATTATATATATATATACATATACACTTCAAAGAAGCACATGGGAAAAAATGACAGGTTTGCTGTAGAGCTGCAAAACAAAGAAAGGCATTGCCTTGTTTTCTTAAATGACAACACCGCCAACAAACCAACTAACCAACCAAAAAATCTCCCAAAAATAACAATAAAAAACCTAGATGATAGGTGCTGTTTCTGATGTCATATATGCTACACATCCAATTGCTGTTTGTATACATTAGAAGCCTATCTACAGTCATTTTTTGTCTACTGCTAACTAATATGAAATTGTAATGTTGGTTAAAGTTTCATTTTAGGCAAAGAAAAGTGCACATTGCATTAAAACAGAAAATAACCTTTTTCAAATGTATTGGCTAGAACTAGAAATTACACTTGGGTGTTTACACTGAAAACATATTCATACACTCTGGTTTTATAAACAAACTCAGTGTAGACACGGACATATTTTGGAATTGTTTTTTGTGAGTGTTCATAAGAAACATTAATTAAAAAGGTCTCAAATTTGCTTTCAAATGTGATTACAAAATTCAATTTTTAGGCATTTATGAAGATTTAGCTGTATGAAATGTCTGTCCACTCAATCAATTCATGGTCAGTATTCATGACAGAATTCAGTGATTTTGCTGAGTGAGACTAAAACTTAATAATATAACCTTAAATAATAATAATTTCAAGATTTAAGGCTTAAGCTAGTTTTTTTATCATTGGAACTAGCCTCTGTGATCCATTCTACCCCACTTAAACAGAGTGGGAAAGGAAGCCACAAAGACATGAAAAGTTTAGTCCCAGCTTGTCCAAGATGTTATTACCTAAATATTGAGCACATCTCTGCTCCATGAGTTGATATGGGCCTGAGGGGGCTCAGGGACTAACCTGAGCCCATGTCAGGGATCTTTTTTTGCTAGCTCAGGTGAAAGAGTTGCACTAGTGTCAATACACACAAGGCCTTTCTGGTGAACCTCTGAATATGAGCCTTTCTGCAGAAGGCAGATGGCACAGGAGGTAGGCTGTGACCTCTCAAAGAAGATCCAGCTGATAAGCCTTCAAAGCAAAGCAACAGCTGTTTTCACAGCCTGCTGCAACCATGCTCTTCTGTGCTCACACTCATCCTCTCTCCATGTTAAGATTTTTCTAATCTTTGTCTGTATTTTGTAGGTGCGTGTGATATTCTTCCATAAAACATGGGAAGATGTTTTCAGATCAGGATGTTTGTTGCCCTTCCCGTCATCACACACACCTTCTCAATTTTATTTGCTACCATTATTCTTGGTTAAATTGTCTGTACAGCAAAATAGCATGAGATTTTATGATCACTTTGAAAAGAGAACAAACACTAAAACAATTGCAACTAACTCAGGACGTTTTGTTTATCTACCAGGACAACATTTTGTCCCTACATATTTCAACATGCACCTATTTCAATTATTCTGGTATGTCAGTATTTGTGAGCAGAGAGGGAGTCGTGGGAGATGTGATGGTAGCAGGCTCTTTGGCCATAGTGAACATGAAATGGTTGAGTTAAAAAATTTCAGAGCAATGAGGAAAAAGGAGAGCAGAGTTGCTACCCTGGAATTTAGGAGAGCAAATTTCAATCTATTCAGGGAGTTATTTAGCAGAGTGCTGTGGGAACCTGCTCTTGAGGGCTTAGGAGCTCATAAATGCTGCTCAGTGTTTGGAAACTACTTTCTCAACACAGAAGCAGAAAATTCACTGGGTGATAAATCAAGCTAGTGTGGCAGAAAACCAGCTTGGCTGAACAGGGAAGTTCTCCTGGAGCTCAAGAGGGAAAGGAAACCATGATCTCTGAAAGCAAGGTTGGACCTCACAGGAAGGTTTCAAACCTTTGCCTTGTATACACAGGCAGAAGACACAAAAGTTCAGACTTGGAATTGGTTGAAATTTTTATGTCAGGCAACAAAAAGGGTTTTTATGTATGTTGCCAGCAAAAGGAGGTCTACAGTAAACATTGGACTGGTACTTTTTGAAGATGGTCATCTGACCAAGAGGATTTAAAAAACTGCAGAGATATTCAACACATTTTTTGCCTCAGTCTGTAATAACTGATTGGGCTACATGGTGCCCTGAGGCAGAGGCACAAGTGTGGGACAGTGATTTTCTGTTTCTGGAGACGGATACTGTAAGGGACCAGCTGGATCAGCTGCATGTTCACAGTCCATGGCACCTGAGGCATTGGCCCCACAGTACTGATGGAGATGCAGGATGTTGTGTCAGAACTCCTCTTGATCATCAGCCAAAGACCTTGGGAGCCTTTGGAGGTCCCAGCTGACTGCAGGGTATCCAATGTTATTCCATTTCATAAGAAAGGTGTGAGGGAAGACCCAGGAAACTACAATTTTTTTAGTCTGAGGTCACTATTCGGAAAAATTATGGAACAGATCACACTGGCTGCAGTTGAAAGGCACTTAAAGAATAACGCAATTATCAGGCAACTTTGCCAACAAAGTTTCACAAAAGGAAAGTCCTGTTTAACTGATTTGATACCCTTCTATAACAAGGTCACCTGCCTAATGGGTGAAGGCAAGGATGTGGGTGTAGTTTTCCTAGATTTAGGAAGGATTAAGAATTCTTAATGGATTAAGTTTGGATTAAGCCCTCTGATACTGTCCTTCATAGCATCCTTCTGGACATCTGTGCAGCTGTGGCAAGAGCAGGTTCACACAGTGTGCTGGGTGAGGACCTGGCTGAAGGGCAGAGCGCAGTGCAGTGCACTGGGGGTGCATCTGGCTGGTGACCAGCCACCAGCAGTGATCCTCATGGTGCAGCTCTGGGGCCAGTTCTGTTCCATGTGATTATTAGTGATCTGGATGAAGGATTGGAATGCACCTTAAGCAAGCTGGCTGATGACTCCAGACTGGACAGTGCTGGTGACACTCTGGAGGGACTGGAGGCCTTGCATAGGGATCTGGCAAGCTTAGGATATTGGGCAATCCTCAATGGCATGACATTTAATAACACCAAAAAAAGCAGGGAAGGAGTGGCTGCTGGGCAGCCCTGCAGGAAGAGATCTGAGGATGCTGGTTGATAGTAGCTCAAGGGGAGCCTGCAGTGTCCCCTGGCAGCCTGGAGGGCAAATGGCATCCCAGGAGCCTTGAGCGTGGCACTGCCTGCCACAAGAGAGGGGATTGTCCCCTGTATTTAGTGCTGTGCAGCTTCACCTGCAATGCTCAATGCAGTTCTGTGCCCTACAATTCTAAGAAGGTTGGGAAGGTCCTTGAGTGCATCCAGAGGAGGGCAGCAAAGCTGGTGGGAAGGCTGGAAGGCATGTCCTGTCAGGAACTGCTGAGAACTTTGGGCTTCTCTACTTAGTAGAGAAGGAACAGTGCCCTGATTCCTCTCTGCAGTTTCCTGAGGAGGGGAATTGAAGTGGCAAATGTTGCCTCTCCTTGCAATCCAGTGAGAGGACACATGGGTTTGGTCCCATGGAGACATTTTTCATTGCATCCAAGAACTGTAATACCTGACAAATATCTGTAATATCTGACAAATTATGTATTACACTATCTATTAATAATAAACTGTCCATTGCATGTGAGGAGAGAACTGCAATGCCTTGCAAGTTAATTATGACACAGAGGAGGTACAAGAGGAGTTCATCTCATCCTGAAGGCCAATATGCACATTGTTAAGCCATGTGAGTTGAGACAGGTTTATGGGTGACCCTGCTAAGATTCTTCCCACAGCTTTGTAGCTTATATGAGGGATCAGCAAGGGATCACCTTGCACAGCTGCCCACAGACTGCTCATGACCCACTCTCCTGAGACTGCTTTGACTTCTCCACTTCAACATCCACTGCTTCCTGAAGCAGAAAATGTTTTAGATCTAGCCAACAGTGGCTCTATCCTGGCAATATTCCAGAATTGCTGTTATACTGGCTGCTGGTGTTGTAAAGGGACAAGGCTGTAATGGAGCCAGAATCTGAGCCATGTATTGTCCAATTAGCTAAATAAATTTGAATTTTAAAATGCGAACATGGCAAGTGGAGCTTTGACTAAAAAAGAATGCTAAAGTTGCACATGGCATTTATTAGTCCTAGGTCTATTATTTTTTTTATTATTCTTATAAAGTGAATCTTATTATTAGAGTATTATTATTTATTTTTAATTTCTTGTTGACAATAGTACCAGGAACTTTGAAATTAACTTGTGTTTGTTTGTCATATATTCTATTCAGACATGAGATTTTTCATTGAAATAATGGAAGGCCCCTTAAAATAATTTTTTATTAGATATGTGACACATGGAATAAACATGAGTGTAAAGGCTAACATTTCTATCTAGACTCCACAAATATCAAAACCCACTAGGGATATGGGAAGAATTAAGAAAAAATACAATCATAGTTTTGTCCTTAAGTCTCTCTCTAATTACATGGTGTCAGCTTGTATGGGATGTTTCTTACTTCTTACATGAAAATTTCTGTAGCACATACCTGTTCCTCTTAAGTATAAATTTATTTTTTTTTCACTAACAACCACTTGCAAAGTGAAAGCAGATTCATGTCCCGTGCTCAGTTAGGGTCAGCTGCAGCAGCTTGCCCAGCACCATGTCCAGCTGGGTTTTGACTATCCCCACAGATGGAAACTTCACAACATTTCTGGGAAACCTGTTTCAGTGTTTGACAGTAAAAAACATTTTCTTGCATTCAGATAGATTTTCATGGGTTTCAATTTGTGCCCACTGCCTCTTGTGCTCTCAGCTGAGCACCCAGGAACAATCTCCTTCTTCATTCCATCCCATCAGGTATTTAGGGACATTGTTGAGATGCATTCTGATCCCCTTTATTCACAGGGACATACTGAATTATGAAGAACATCCAGGATAAGCTCTAGTAGAAAAGTACTGCATGATCTCTAACTGCTGTCTTCAAAACCATTTGGTTAGAAAAATTAATTTCTCCCAAGCAATTCTCTGAAATTAAAGAAGCACAGCTTTCCTTAGGGCTGCTTGCTTCTACCAGCACTGTCCCAGATTTTCTGATTTAAAGGGTAAAGACTAGACAATTTCACTTTCAGTAGGTAGTTTTCAAAACGTGTTTCTCAATTTTCAAAGCATTTTTGAAGCACAAGGATCTTCTATAAACTGTGTGTGAAAATGAGAGGATTGTCTTGTCTCAAATCCAGTCATTATCAGCATCCATTCTGTATAGCTGGAGAAGAGGTTGCTTTGGTTTCTGACACAGAAATACAAGTGTGTCAGGAACTTGAATAGACAAGCACGCTTTCATTTCATGGGCAAAGACTGGGTAGAGGAGACAGTTCATCAGCTTGTCTTCTACTGATAGAGAAAACAGGTATTAGAGAGAAGGTTCTGATACAAATGTATTTAAATGTCCAAAGGGATTTAAAAATATAAAATCATTAAGACTGAAATGAGAATAGAGAATAATTTTGGCAGCTAAAAACTAAGGAAGTCAAAACAAAATAATTGGTTCAGCTGTTTGACATCTGTACCCCACACACTTCATAGAACACTGGTTGAACATATCTAGTTGGCTACTGAAAACGTGAAGAATCTTAGAAATTTTCTAGTGAAAAAGGGTTCTTTTGTGGCCCTTTTTTTTTGTTTGCTTGTTTGTGTGATTGTTTAATTCTGTTTTAGATTTTTTGTTACTTTCCATGCGGGAAGGAAAATTCAAGAGTCAGATTCTCCAAAATAAGTACAGTAATTTCACGACTAAAAGGCGCACCCTTTTGACTAAAATTTTCCCTCGAACCCGGAAGTGCGCCTTATAGAACGGTGCGCCTTATCTGAGGGACCTAGTGGCAAAAGTTACCAACCCAGAAGTGCGAGCCACGATGGGGAGTGGCCCCGCAGCAGGGCCGGGCTGTGAGGAGGGAGTGGCCCCGCAGTAACTTTGGGATGTGAGGGGAGATGGGCTCCATGGGGCAGGCCTGCCGGCATCGGGGCGTCCCCTGCGCGGGGGGAGGGAAAGCCTCCAGCATCGGGGCGAGCCCCGTGCAGCATCGGGGCGGCCCCTGCACTGCATCGGGGAAGCTGCCCCGTGCAGGGGGGAAGGAAAGCCTAGGGAATCGGGGCGGGCCCCATGCGGGGGGAGGGAAAGCCACTGGCATCGGGGTGGTCCCAGCACGGCATCGGGGTGGGCCCCGGCGCGGCACTGGGGCGTCCCCCGCGCGGGGGGAGGGAAAGACTCCAGCATCGGGGCAACCCCAGCGCTGCATCGGAGCGGCCGCCGTATGGGGGGGAGGGAAGCCACTGGAATCGAGGCGGTGGCCGCATGGGGCAGCAGCCGCATGGAGGTGGGGGACAGTCGCCGCAATTGGGGCAGCGGCGTCACGGGGCGAGCCTGCCAGCATCGGGTCACTCCAAGTGCCAGGGGACTGCTGGAGCACACCGGCAGCGCGTGGTTCCTGGTGCGCCGGGGGGAACATGTGACACCCAGAGCTCCAGGGAACTCCTGGAGCAGCGGGGCCCCGTGAACGCTGCACGGAGCGGCGGCGGCCATGCCCCGGTCCCCGTGACACCCCACGGAACGGCGGTGGCCATGCCCCGTCCCCAGGACACCACACAGAGCAGAGGCGGCCATTGCCCAGCCCCGCAGACGCCGCATGGAGCGGCAGCGGGCATGCCCCGTCCCCGCAGACGCTGCATGGAGCAGCGGTGGCCGTGCCCCGGTCCCAGGGATGCCCCACGGAGTGGCGGTAGCCGTGCCCCTTCCCCGTGACACCCCACGGAGCGGTGGCGGCCATGTCCCAGCCCCGCGGGCGCCACACGGAGCTGCAGAGGCCATGCCCCGGCCCCGGGGACGCCCCACGGAGCAGCGGCAGACATGCACAGGCTGGCCCGGGGGCCAATGGCTGCTGGGTTGAGGCGGGGCTTCGGCCAGCAACCGTGCAGGGGAGCTGGGGGCGGAGCCTTGCTGCAAAAGAAGGTGCGCCTTATAGTCTGGT
>PYHW01009486.1:13174329-13227573 GCA_013186435.1 Turdus rufiventris
ATTTTGCTCCCACCCCGGAAATGCGGCTTACACTCAGGAGTGGCTAATATGTGAATAATTTTCTGACATTTCCAACCCCAGAAGTGCAAACCGAGGTGCCAAGCTGAGAACCTGCCAGTAAAACCTGGGTGTATGCGATTGTTACAAATCGGTTACTCTGTTTCGCGGCAGGTGGAGGCGCGCTCCATGCAGGCAGCACAGGGGGAGGAAGGCAGGGGGCTCCCTCCTTCAGGCAGCACAGCCCAGGGGAGAGATGGGGGCTTCATGCTGCCATCTCCGTGCATCCATTGGGAATGACCACACTAATGTTTGTTTCTTTTTCGGCTTGTAAATAAAACTTGCAGGGAACACTGCCGCAGCTATCGTCTGTGTCTTTTTTCACTTGGAAACAATGTTTCCAAGGTGGGCAGTAAGCCAGTAAGCCCCGGCGATCCGCAATTGTGTTACTAAATGACGACTTTGTGATAGTTCGCCGCGAACGAAAGTGCGGCTAATATTCGGGTGCGGCTTGTTTATTAACGAAAACATCAACGTTGCCGACACACCGGGAATGTGGCTTATACTCCGTGCGGCTTATATTCGTGAAACTACTGTACTACCTGTAAGACACAAGCAGTCTATAGAAATTGGCATCATCCCTTTGGCTATATTTCAAACAATTAGCTTTACAATTCCTTAGGGATTTGGTCAACACTTGGAAATATCATTCTGTGGATAAAGTAGACTATGTTTCATGTCTGCTCCCCTAAACAAATAGTCATTCAAAGAAAATATTGACAGAACCTCACTCAATGCATGAGAGAATGTCCATTTCCATTAATTTATTTTCTTTAAAATGATAAATTATTACACTTGTGAGCACAGGAAGACAACTATATCCATTAATATACCCAAGCTTAAACCAGATTAGGTCTCAAAGAGGAAGTCCATAGTGTCCGTTCCTCCAGGCAGAAATTGGTAAAGTCTGTCCACTGACTTCTCAGTGCACTGAATCATGCCATTAGACACCATTGAATGAGTTTAAATCTACCTACAGATGGGTAGTTTCTACTTATAAATATATATGCTCATGTTTTAGTGACTATAGATCACTATTGCGGCGTCCTTTTACAAATTTTTCCTTACACTCTACAGAAAATAGGGATTCATCCTTTTAAATGAAACATTTTACATGTCCAAAAATAGCTAAATTAGAATAATTTCTATATGCATAAAAGGAGAGGTTACTTTTAAGGAGTTGGTATGTACTTATTTCCTAGATTTCTACTTCCATGTTTGGAAAGAGGATGGAAATGCTGATTTTATTCTGGTATAGAAGAATAGAAGGAAAGTAAATTTCTTTTTTATTTTCTTATGAGTAGCAAAGTATGTCAGACACCAAAACAAAAATTGATCATGGTTTACTAACAAAGTGGGAGCTGTCCATGAAATCCAAGGGTATCCCTTCCAAGGCAACATCCACTATATTTTAAGTATTTATCCATGCAAATACAAAATAAAGCAAAAAAGAAAACTATCCTTTCTAAAGCCAAAACAAAACACGTGCTGTTGTTGTGCAAGCATTCTATACCCTAGGAACAAGAATAACTTATGCCAGCATCTCCCTGGGCTACCTCAAGGATATTCTGAGGCAAGTTGCTGACTTTCAATAAGAAGAGGACTTAGGCGCCTACAAGGAATACTTAAAAAGTATAACATTTTTTAAAGAAATATTTTCTTCATGTGTGGCATAGCAGCTTGCATGGCCAGGTTTTGGACCTATGTGTTTACATGGTATCAGACAGAGGCTGAGTGAGAAGGTACGGAGTACAATATTCCAGAGAGATTCTCAAAAACTTTGCCAGTTTACACACAAAGGTACTTTTGGATAGTAAGGTGCTTACAGCTAGCATAAATTTTCACAACTTTTTTTACTTCGTTTTCTGTGAAATAAACATGGGAAAAGTGAGAGCAAGCCTAAGCAAGATGACCCTGTGCATCCCGTTTTGCCACACAGGGTCAGGCAGTGCTTTTGAACTCTTCTGTGGCTTACAATAGCACCCATACCCCACCCTGAGAAATGAGTAACTGATGTGGGACTTGTCTTTCTCTGTCAGTATCATACTGACAGAGGAAAAACAACAAGACAACTGGACAGGCACCCTGATGCCCCTTTAGCTGGTGAAGTTCTTTCCATGTGTTTTTCTTTGTGGGTATGCATGAGAGCACAAAATCCCACCTCCACATCATATGACTCCCAGGAGGTTCTGTTGCCAGGGTGCTGCAGCATTTCTTCCCTACTTTTATTCTTATTTGGGTTGGCACTCACTTGAGTGATCAGACTACTCTTATTTATATGATGTGCAATAACTTGTACTTATATAGAGATTTATACGCACAATGTTGGTGTTAATAAAACTGATTATATGATAAATAAGATTTTTTTAAATACATGATTTTTTTTTCCTTTTTGGTATTTTTTCCCTATAGACAAACAAGTTAACCAAGCATACATATTAAAAATTGATTCCCTAATTTCTGCCATATGATCTCAATACAAACACTTTTAATTTCCAAATGCAATGAAAAGAGCCTTGTGTGTATTTATAAAAGCTCTCCTGCATATTTCTTTCTGGTTTACAAATTTTTTTGAAAGCAGCATAGTCAATACCAAGTAGTTTATGACAAAATGAACAGAGATAAGCAGAGTATCACTCTATAAAGAGGAAGGTAAAGAAAATATAAAAATTTATACTGAAACACAAAACACAGAAACATAAAACATTATTTCTGGAGACAAGAAGAGAATCTTTTTTACTAAAAGTTTATGCTGTGTGAGAAGCAAGCCTGCTCTATTAATGAAAATAATATAGTGCAAATTCATTTTACATTGGAGGAAAAGTGTCTGAATGCCATTCTCTGGGTTGTGAGGACTGCAGTGTTAGATTTTTGAGGTGTCCAGTTTAAAGAATATGAAGAACTCACCTGAAGCACCTACACAAGCTTCTGGAGTAATGAGGGGGAGTTGCATCATTTTGTGTGGGAGGACTGCTACATTATATCATGAGAAGCAGAAGGAGAGGAGTAGTACATACATTTGGGATTATCTGACTTGTAAATTCATAGTAAGTTGTTTATGGATGATCTACTAATAGGACATTCTTTTAGCACTACACAAACAAGAAGGTATTTCCAGAATTAAAGTTACAGTAATTTCACGCTTATAAGGCGCACCCTTTTGACTAAAATGTTGGTCCAAACCCAGAAGTGCGCCTTATAACCAGAGCACCTTATATACGGACAAAGTTCAGAATTTTGCCAACCTGGAAATGCGATCCAAACCAAGCCGTGGAGCCCTGGCAGCTGTGGAGCCCCACCGACCCCGCCATCCCTTGCACCACCCACTGCATCCCCGCCCGGCCCGTGCCCGGGGCTGTGGGCACACTGAGGCCCCGGAGCCCTGCCTACTGTGGCTCCGCTGGGTTCGCAGACCCCGGCACAGCACTGTGCTCACCCCACACACACGGTGCGGCCGCAGACACTGGCAGGCCCAGGCTCTGCGCTCCCGCCTGCTGCCACGTAGTGCTCAGGGCAGGGGTTGGGCGGTGGCACCTCCACCTGCAGGGCCCCTCCAGGTGAAATTGCATGAAAGTGCACCTTATACCCCAGAGCACCTTATACTCGTGAAATTACTGTAATTCTTTTCCAAGCTGAATGTTTCAGTTCAGTCAAATAAATTCAGCCTTAAACCTTCACTTCTTTCTAGCAGCTGTAATGAGGAATTAGGGCTCAACTGTAGCAGGTAGGCAAGATGAACTCCTACCCCAATACTTGTTAAAGACACTGTTAGAAGCACAGAAGAAAAATCCAGTGCATGAAGTAGGGAAAAAGTTATCTGTGTGAATGGGATGTGACTCAGGCTGGGAATGGGATGGAACAGCATTAGGGACAGAATCTGTCTGTCTCTGGAGGGCCCACCCTTAGACAAGGGTTACAGAGCCAGCAGCTTGAGAGAGGAGTTCATACAGACAAAAGTGATCTCCCAGAGGACAGCTGTTTTCTGGCATAGCACCAAAACGCAAGTGACTCTTCTTCAGCCTATAACCTATAATGTTGTACAGTAGGTGTTGTGAACTCCCACTTCAGCAGCCTTATCTGACCTCCTCAGTGTCATTGGTAGCAGAAGAGATGAAAATGCCGTGGTAGATACGACGCCTAGAAGAGCCAATTCAAATGGGAGCCTCTAGAAGCTTTTCAGGCTGGATTACACAAAACACTTACTGGGTGACATTACAACCTAGATCTGTTCTAAGGGTTGGAACTGATGGAGTCAGATTTTACTGATGTGCCCTAAAGTCTAGAGATGTCCCATGGGTCACCATCTGAAAATCTTGCTTTACAGTATACAATTGTTCCTTATTATTCTTGCTATTTAAGAGACTTATATCCCATCTTATCCCCTGGAACTGGATACAGAAGACCTGATGTGTTTCTGTTATATGACAGATTAATTCCCTGGCTAGATTACTGATAATGTAGTTTGACATTACTGCCAAACAAATTTAACAGCCAGCTATACCAACACTAGCAATTCTTCCCCTACTCCACTTGCTCCCCATGCTCTGGCACCTGGGAAAGCATGTTGGGAAAACCTCTCTGACTCAAGCAAGGAGAAGCAGTGAAGTGTGCACGAGGAAATGCTAGCACATGCATCCTGCCCATCACCTGGGGCAGCATTTGTCAACAAAACAGAAAAACTAGCTACAAAGCTAGCCTGTCATTAAAAAAATGTTGATTTGAACATTTGTCAGAGGACTGCAAAGCCATGGCAGTTTCAAATTTCTTAGCATCCAACAGAAAACTGAGCTTTGCTGTCTTTAATTCACTTTGAAAGCAGAAAATGTAAAGAGAAATTTATATAATATGAGTGTCTGCAAATAGAATAATCCTGTAACACTTATCTCACTTCATTTTATACTAAGTCACAAATAGGTGACTTACAAGTATCCAGCTATTTTGTTGGTAAAAATCTGGTAGCAATCTAACCTAGGAAAGGAGATCTTTTAGCTTGCACCAAGGATTTTACAACAAAAATACTTTGACTTTCGGTTAGTAGTTATACAGGGTCTTGGATATGGAAACTAATAAAAGCATGAAGAATAAAATTCCTTAAAATTAATCTAAATAAAAGCTGTCACAAAATACATTAGCCTGAATTCCTGCGTTAGGCAAAATGCAACTGCCCTGAACTAATGTAATTGTTTGTTTCAGAAAAAGTTTCTGGAAAAAATGGAAATTCCAGGTTCTCATTGTAACTCTTAGGAAAAGCTGCAAGGTGTAAGAAATTAGATAGTTCAATCAAGGCCACAAAGAAGACTGTGTCTTCCAGATGGTGACAGGTGCTTAGAGCTGTGGGTCACTGTACTTGTTCCACAATGGAGATAGTATGAAGAAACCATGCACTCTAATGGAACCAAATAACACGCTTCCTAAATAATCACAAATATGCAAGATATAGCTAGAGGCATGCTGCTGCTCTGGCTGGTTTCTGGTAGCTTCCCTAAGCTATTAGCACTACAAGGACTTAACTGCGTAATTAAAAGGTGCACAGGTGATTTACAGAGACAACAGTTTATTCTTATACACTATAAAATCAAATTGGTGCTGCAGAAATCAAATCAATAAATAAAAATTAATGTACACTGTAAAAAAAAGTAGTCCACTATGTTGTCTNTAAATGGGAAAAAGTTGCATGCAATGTTTGAGGGAATTGTAATTAATTAGAATAACATTCTCAAATATCTCAAATCATAACTGGGAAAGATTCAGACAATAATGCTAAAGTAATACTGAAGTCTGGAAGCTGAAATGGTCTGAGCTGTATGTAGTTTCAGCAGCCTGTAAGGTAATTTAGTGCACTGTATTTATATTCTAAATGTTAAGCAAACAACTAAAAAACAATTAAAGTAATTTCACGCATATAAGGTGCACCCTTTTGACTAAAATTTTGATCTGAACCCAGAAGTGCGCCTTGTACCCCAGAGCACCTTATATATGGACAAAGTTCGGAAATTTGCCAACCCAGAAGCGCGAGCCCGCAGCAGCCCCAAGCTGAGCCAAGCCTGCTTGGCCTCAGGTGGGGCCGGGGCTGCTCCCTGGAGGCAGCCCTGAGCAGGGCCAAGCCCGCCTGGCCCTGAGCCAAGCCAGTAAACACCCCAATCGCGTGATTCCATTATTAATTCGTTACTTTGTTGCATGTGGATCCTCGCTGCAAAAAAAAAGTGCTCCTTATATGCTGGTGTGCCTTACGTATGGACAAAGTTCGGAAATTTTCCAACACCGGGAAGTACGCCTTATACTCCGGTGTGCCTTACAGTCGTGAGATTACTGTATATACCATTTCCCCTGCCAAACCAAAATCAAAACAATAAAAACCTTTAACATAAGTGCAGTAATACTAACTACAAAGACAGACGTATCCACATTTTGGCTACTTTACCTAATGCAAACAAAATACTAGGGCAACAAAGAAGATATAAATGTAGATAGGACTGGATCCTTCTTAAATAAGTTTTGGTCTAACTGAGAATTGTGCTTACAGAATTAAATTTCCTCTTATTTTACCACTTTCTGCAAAGACATTAAATGAATTGCCCCTGGTGTTCACATAGGAGAATTCCAAGTGCCTTTAAAATAGCATTGGTAGACATTACTATTGACTGTTCTTTTATATTGCACGATCATACAATACACATGCCCAAATACAGTATGATAGAACACAATTCTGTTTATATGTATGTTTATATATATATATGTATATATTATAAATGAAGATAAATGCATATAGTTACATATCTGCATGGCTCATTACAGACAACTGTGCAGTTCAGTTTTGACTGTGGTATGCTACATCTTGGTGTCTGAAGTTTTGGGATTATGCAATTCAATACCTTATTAGGGTGTAAAAGTGAAAAATGCCAGAAGAGACATCTCTGAAAATGTCTGACATTTCCCACCTTGAACTTTACTAAAGTTAGAGGTTTAATAACACACTAGCATGTGCAATTTTATAGCATTCTCACTATAGACTTCCCCAAAGTCTATAGAAAACAGTGGGACCAATGGAGAACTCCTAACTAAGATGCAGTGTCAAAGAAATTCCTGTATTGAAACCTAGATCAAATTGCAACCTGCATACAAGAAAACATCTCAGAGATGGTGAAGTGATGCACTCTAATACAGAAGGTAAATGTCAAAACCTCATGTGCTTTTCCATACTTACTGACCACAGAACTGAATGGTCAACTTTAAAAAAAAAAAAAAAGGACAGATAATAAAATATTAGTTTTACGTGAACACTAAATTTACAGCATTTCATGAAAACATTGCCTTGTTACATTTGCATTTACTATGTTGCATTCAATGTATTTTTTACTTTCAACCCATTTTTTTTAATAGGCTTTTGCATGGCCTACATTTGTTTGAAAGTCATAATTTTTAAAAGTTCTTACCAGTGAACATACTAGAATCAGCACTGAAGATTTCTGAAAAAAAATCAGAATTGATTGTGTGTGGCTTATCAACACCTCTTAGGAAGGATTGCTGATTTCTCTCCAAAGGGCCAGTATCAAGTTCTGAAACATGGCAGCAGAATGGTGATATTTAACTGACAATCTTTTCTCCTTTGATTTATGGGACTATTAATACAGGCATGTCCTATGAGGGAATCAACAAATCCACCATTAAGGCATTCCAATACTCAGTTCCAAGCTGTTTTATACTTCTCTGGCACCACCAGAATGTTAAAGAGAGAAAATATTATCTGAGAATATCTCCTCACTGGTCAGCCACTTGCCAGCATTAAGGGATCTTATCTGAATCCCTGATACAGGGGTTTGGGACACAACTTGTACTTTTTGACAAAAGTGCAGTGCAAGGAAGAAGTCCTCCTACATGTTTTACCTGTCCTGATTATGTGCATCTGTTTTAATTTATTGTCTCCCCGAGGCACAGGCATTTTGTAAAGCACTTGCCCAATATGAAGTTCAGCAATCATCACTAAGCAATTCACGTAGCCCTCTCCTCTGCCTTCAATTTCTTTTTCCTGCAGGTTTTCCAGTGGTGTAAAAAGAAGATGCAGCTTCCAAAAAAGCCCAACAATTCAATACCTGCCTCTCCCAGACTGATGGAAACAATGATTTTTGAGTAAATATTTTGTACCATGCTCCTCAATGTAATTTTTGTGAGTTTGACTCTCCTTCCAGTCAAGTCCATAGGAAATTCAATAACAATATGGGCAAGGCAGAATTGGACTAGAAGTCATAAATATCCTTCATCTGACCAAGGAGTCTGAGGGCTGATCTTCCCACTGCTTGGAGCAGTTTGTGGGAACCACCAAAATTCACACATCTTTCTGTTCTCTGCTCCAAAACAGAGAGAGCAAAATCTGCTATGGAAATGTTTGAGCAATTAAATAAATACAACAAGCACAGAGAAGTTAAACTTCAGGACTGAGTATAAATAAACTTGATTGGTTCAAAACGTTTTAAGAGTGAAAACTAGGGGTTATGCCTCTTCCTGCCTTGAAAAGACTGTGATTAATGTGAAAAAAACCTTTAAATCAGAGCAGAAAAATTGTGCCTTCTGGTTTTTGGAATATTTCCTTGGTATTTTTGATGGAAGTGGAAGCTCTTCTTGGAGAAAACACATTGCCTCTATAATGTATGCCTGATGGCAGAAGGAAAGCTTCCTGATGGCTTCCATTCCAGAAGCAAATTGGAGAAAAAAGCATAAAATTTAAGGACAGAAATGAAGCAAAACTTTGAATGCAAAATGGCCCTAGTCATGCAGGTGTTTCTTTGTTAATCACAGCTTACTGGCAAGTCTCAGAATCAAGGACATTGTGTCATGGGCTGAGGGAGTCTTGAAATGTGAGAGCAGGTAATTCAGTATCCACATGACATAAAAGGCTGGGCTGAATCATAGTCTTCAAACACATTATGAAACACTTCCATACAAAAAGGATGTCATAGCCCTTGGCTTTCTCCAGCAAACATTATATAATGTGTACAAGAGCAGAACAAACAACTTGGAGAGGTGTGACACAGAGCATGAACACCTACCTCATCATCCAAGCAAGATGAAAGACATCATTGTTGGGAAATAAAGTGAAACAGACTCACAAAAAAGTCCTGTCTCTTAATCTGGAGGATTATTACACAATGTAACATATTATTGACTAAGACTGTTTCAAAAGCAATAGTGATAAAATTACAGTTTTTAACTGGAAATATAAACTATGTATAGGAGACCAACATTTTCTTTAGGTGCCACCATCAACAGGCATTGTTGCCACTCGGAGCACTGGTTTCAGTTTAACAGAATATTCACTAAATATGTATAGATGAAGTCCCCTGTCGCCATCTACTCTGCATGCTGATTGATTCCAACTACGAGGTTTCTTTGTATCAGCTTCTTGTAAAATCACTTTCCCCATAAAAGGGTCCTTTTTGAGAGGTCCTTTCCTTTAATAAATAAGTGCTCACATGTATTAGGCCATGAACTAGGTTCTTTACCAGATGTAGATAATAAACATTTACTAAGTATTTCAACCCATTCTGGATTAATTCTTTCATTAGAAGAAAATATAGTCAAACCTCCTAGCTATCCTTAACTCTGCTGGCTATAAGCTCATATGCTTCCTTGTCTTACCAGCTTTCTGTAATTTTTACCTTCTGCTATAGAATAAGAACTAATACTTAGTTTTCCCTTTCTTGATATATATTATTTCTGAAACAGTGGCTTTAGTTCCCTTTATTAAGTTATTTATCTTTTAATTACTTACAACATTTTTTAATGAGAGAAGAAGATATGAAACATGACTTAGGAAAGATATATATTACCCAACACCTTTTTTTAAACAAAGAAAAATCTGTAAGCAAAAGAAATTGCTTAAAAATAGGGCTCATTGCAGGCAAAGAAATGGACACTGGCAATATTTAGTAATGAAAAATAAAGGTAAAATTTCCCTACATGAATGGATTGACCTTGATAATCTGGGTTTCTTAGTTACTTTTATTAATAAGTCTAGCATAAAAAGTAGAGTTTTGATGACAAAATTGGATATCTGTAGGTTGTATTCAGTTCTAATAAAGCAAGCCCAGTGCATGTATACAAAGATCATTAAGGACTTGGAGTATTTACCATGTGAAGCAAGGTGCACAAGCCAGCACGGATCAGCCTGGAGAGGAGAATGCTCAGAGGGATCTTACCAGCCTGCACAAATTCCTGATTAGAGAGGAATAGAAGGGGTGCAGAGGACATGTAGCCAGACACTTCCCACTGGTGTCCAAAGGAAGGGCCAGCAGCAACAAACGGAATCAGGAAATTCTATTCCAATGTAAGAAAATCTTTCTTATTGTGAGGACAGCCAAACACTGGAACAGATTACCCAGGGAGGTTGTGAAGTCTCCACCCTTGGAGATGCTCAAAACCCAGCTAGATATGGTCTTGAGCACCTTGCTTTAGTGACCTTTTCTAAATTTGGACTAGATGATCTTGAGGTCCTTTACAACCTCAAACATTCTGTGATTTTGTGAATCTAGAGGATGATACTGGCATGAAAACCAACCAACCCTTATAAACTAGCCATAAATACATCAGATCTGAAATTTAATTGTTAAAAACCTTCAAAATAAAGAAATTCTGCAGAAACAGAATTTTCCTCCTAGTTTAGAGGTTGAATTTGAGGAGTTATCAAAAGTACAGTAATTTCACGACCATAAGACGCACCCGACTATAAGGCGCACCCCCCGGGAGTCAGCAAAATTTGCGACATTGTAGATCAGATAAGGCGCACCCGTCTATAGGGCGCACTTTTTTTTGCAGCGAGGCTCTGCCCCCAGCTCCTCCTGCGAGGTTGCTGGCCGAGGCCCCGCCCCCACCCGGCAGCCATTGGCCCCCGGGTCTGCCAGGACCCGACAGGGGTGGCGCCGCGGGCCCCCGGACCTGCCTCCACCTGGCAGCCATGGGCCCCCAAGCCCGCATGGACCCGGGAGGGGGGGCTGCTGTGGGCCCCTGGGCCTGCCTCCTCCCAGTGGCCATGGGCCCCGGGCCCGCCTGGAACTGGGAGGTGTGGTGCCGCGGGCCCCTGGACCTGCCTGTACCCTGCAGCCATGCGCCCCCGGGCCTGCCTGTACCTGGCAGGAGGGGCGCCGTGGGTCCCCAGGCCCGCCTGTACCCGGTGGGGCCGGGGCGTGCCCGCTGCTGCTCCGTGCTGCCTCTCCGGGGCAGGGCTGTGCCTGCCGCCCCTCCGTGTCCCCTCCACGAGGCCAGAGTAAGCCTGCCAGGGCTCCTCCCTGCCTCCATGGGTACAGAGCAAGCCTGCCGGGGCTTCTCCTTGCCTCCATGGGTACGGAGCAAGCCTGCCAGGGCTCCTCCCCCCATCCCCAGTGCTGGGGCAAGCCTGTCGGGGCTCCGCCCTGCCTCCCCGGGGCCGGAAGGAGTCCCGGCAGGCATGCCCCGACCCCGGCGCGGGGAGAAGAATCCCGGCAGGCTTGCCCCAGCCCCATGGATGTGGCATGGAGCGGCAGCAGGCATGCCCTAGCCCTGTGGAGGCAGGGCAGAGCTCCACAGGGCCAGGGCAAGCCTGCTGGGGTTCCGCCCCTCATCCACGGGGCTGGGACATGCCTGCCGGGGCTCCTCCCCCCCTCCACGCGATTGGGACATGCCTGCCGGGGCTTCGCCCCACCTCCACCTGGCAGCCATGGCCCTGCCGGCTCCCCCAAGGCTCATAGCTCTCACTTCCGGGTAGGCAAATTTTCCGAACTTTGACCGTCAGATAAGGCGCACCAGACTATAAGGCGCACTTCTGGGTTTGGGGGAAAGTTTTAGTCAAAAGGGTGCGCCTTATAGTCGTGAAATTACTGTATTAGAAGACATTTTCACACAATTGCTTATAGTAAGACTAATCTACTCAGAAGATAATTTCTAGTCTTCATTTTCTGAACTAGGATTTTTAAAGCATGAAGAATGTACAGGTATTTCGTACATCCTGGTCTAGCCACAGTCAGTTTGAATTTTTTGTCTCCCCTAAGGGCCTACTAGCATTAGTGCATATTGTTCTCTCTCCCAGTTCTGTTAAATTATACAGTTAATCTTAAAAAGACCCTAAAGAGGTTATCTCAAGCAAGTTTCTAAATCAGGTAATTACAACAGAACTGTCAGAGAGCAATTACAAACATAGGTCCAAATGGGTGGTGCTCTCTCACATAAAATCTTTGGTGAGTAATGCTCGGGACCAGCTTATTAACTTGTATCAGCTACGGGCAGAACAATTCACCTTACCATGGCCAAAACTGCAGGTGTGGATGTTAATTCTTTCTCTAGACATCAAAGGAAGGCTATTGAATAGATATTGAATAGAGACGCAGTTGGAATACCAAACTGTATTAGGGCCCCAAGTGTATCTCTTCTCCAGGAACCGTGGTCTTACCTAAAGTATAGTTCAAAGTTTGGCACACCTCAATATATGAAAAACATTAAACCATTAGAGTATGTCCAGAGGAGAGTGGCCATGATGGCGAAAGATCCTGAGGATAAAACTCGGGAGCAGCAGCTAAGTTCACTTGGCTTTTTTTGCTTGGAGAAAACAAAGGTGAGGGGTGACCTCCTGGTAGACTACAACTTCCTCCAGGAGAGCAGTGGAGGGGATAGCCCTGATCTCCTCTCTCTGCTCCCAGCAATAGGACACAAGGAATTGGAACCAAGCTGCATTATGGAAAAGTTCAGATTGGACATTAGGAAATGATTTTTCACTGAGAGGGTGGCCAGTCACTTGACCAGACTCCTCAAAGAAATGATCATGACAAAAAGCCTACCAGAGTACAAAGAGCTCGTGGATGAGGCTTTTAGTCATTGTTAGGTTTAGGTTTAAGCAGTCCTGCAAGGAACAAAGATTTGGGTTTGATGATCCTGCAAGCTTCCTTCCAAGTGCAGATATTATGTGTTTCTCTGATTCCATGCTGCCTAAGGCTCAAGCTCACCATTGGCTTCATGCAGCTCTGTGACCTTGAGTAAGAGGCAGACCTAGAAAGTGTGGTGTGAGAAAAAGCTGAAGGTGGGGTTCTGTCCACTTTTGCTGTAGAGCTGCTTCTAAGTTCAGGCTCTTGCTCTCAGTCTCTGCTTGTGCTTGGTCTTCCACCTTCCAGCCTCTTTGATCTGATCCTGACCTGATCACTTGATATTCTGTCTTTATCCTGCACTGTTTCACCCCTGCAGGCTTGCCTGTGGTCTGGTCTGTGAGCTGAGCCTTGATGCCATCACTAGACCTGCTCTGCTCTTCATGCTTAGGTACTGTGGGACTGCACCCTTGCCAGTGTCCTACCTGCCTGAACCCCTGGCTTGCCTGCTCTCAAAGTGGCAGTGGATCTCAAAGATCTCCTGCCCTTGCTGCTTCCTGCTCATATGGCAGGGATCCTTTGGAGAGTACAGAACAAACACTAGTCCTGCGGGCAGAGCTCTTAAAAAGCATGAGTACAGCAAGGAATACCTCTACCTTTAAAAGCATACCTCACCTCTTACACAGGATTTCTGCTATCAATAGAGTCAGACGAGCATTTGAATCTACTGCTCTTCTACGCCTTAGAATGGAGAAACAATTGAGGGAAAAGCACCTGATTTTTGTTGCAGTGTGAAAGCCTGACAGCAGCTTTCAGCTGTCTGAACTTTTGAAGCTACTCTGTAGAGCTGGTTCTAAACAAATCAGATGTATGCTACTGTATTTGGGGACAATAAAACTTACACAAGTTTAGTTGTTTTTTCTTAGAGATGCTATTCTAAAAGTATATTCCATATGTTTGAAATTTAGGAGTTGACCTTGCAATGGCAAGGACAGACAAGCTGACGCCTACCTACCCAAACTGATGTGTGTCATGAACAATTCAATTTCAAGAACATACACTTTTACATTTACATACAAAACTGACCCCCACTGTCATGATGAAGGTAAATTTAGGTCCGTGAGATTTCTCAGCTGTGAAGGCTCTTGTAAAAACATTATTTCCTATAATCTGATCAAGAAATAAATGAGTACAAATTCCATAGCAGTGGAATTATCTTTCTGATTATCTTTTGAGCATGCAATACAATTCAAGCATGTGATCCTGAGGCTGAGGTATTTCAGACAACAAAATCAGCATCCAGACTGGCTGATATTTAGATATTCTAATTGTGGTGATCCTCCTTTATGTTTAATTATTCTTCTTTGCTAGGAATGAGCTGAGAAGCTTGTAGTTTTAGTGTTTTAATTCTGGCATGAAAATTAAGTAAGGGAATGCATTAGAATTTCATTTTTGTTCTGCTAAAGACTCCTTTGCTAACAAGCAGAAGGCAAGAGGGATGTACACATAATGCTACAGATTGCTAAAGCATTCCATTCCACAGAGTTAAGAATTCATATAAGATACAGACTCACACTTCCACCGAAAAGTTTCTTGCCATATAAGAGCAGGAAGCAGCCAACAATGCTGGCTGTCTTTCAGATCTCAGTGACTCATGCATATATTACTTTTCTAAATTAACTTAATTCTGAAATGGGGGCCCTCGTTATCAATACTGAAGATTTATAGTGTCTTTCAGCAGCAGAGAGACCACAATACTTTATAAACCCATATAAACAAACAAACAAACAAACAAAAAAAGATTCTGCCATGTTCAGATGGAAAACTATATAAAACTATAAAACACACAGTAAAAATGTACCCTAAGGTCTAGTTAGTCAAAAAGGAATAAAGAATTAGAATTAGAGTGCCTTGCTGTAACAGTAGTCCTGACTTATTAAAGTATATCCTACTATGAGAATTTCCACTTTTACCCTAGATTACCTGGTGCCCTGAAAAAGGGAAATCAAAATCACTGGAGGTGTGAAAACAAATTCGGCCAAGAAAATGTATTTGAATTTGAATTAGCAAAGACACTAGAAGAGCTGTGAGATGGACCCTGACTATGTAATGAACACTTCAGAGTACTGAAACAATAAACAGTACAATTATTATTACTGAAGTATCAGGAAGTCATTATTATGAAATATGCAGATCATGATGATTCAATAGAAAATATTTTTGCAGACATTACCCTGGGACATTTTTTGAACTCCAGTTAGGGACAGTGTGACCTGCAGAAAGCAGCTGTAATACTCAATGAAACAGTATTGTTACTTCTTGCTGCTCTTGGAAAGAAACTGTGAAAACAATAACTGTGCTTAGCTCTCCCAAAATGAACTGTCATGGTTAAACAGAAGCGTGGCTTCTTGTTCTCTATTTCTCAGAACCTCATTCTCTAATTCTCAGAACATACAAAGTACTTATGTGCACTCTAGATGTCATACCTTAGAGTGTACGTCAGTCAAGTTGAACAAAGGATGTCATTTAAGAGTTAAATTCAATTACTTTTCTCAATTTTGTCTTGTCTGCTGAAGAAACCACAAAAATTATCACAATTGTAAACAGTTTGAGATGTCTAGCTGCATATTAGAAATACTAACATCTCTAAATAGGAATAGGGTAAGAACATAAACAGAAGAAATTTTAGAAATGAAACTCTACTCCCTGAATTTGAAAAAGTTGTGTTTAAAACCCTTACTTGTATATAGCTTCATAACAGACATAAATTGCTTGTTAAACTCAAGTGTCTACAAAATCAAGGAAAGCCTGAATCCTAGAAGTTCAACTAATAGTCATGTTAATATTGCTTCTTTTATTCAAGAACCTCAAAGTATTTTAAGAAGGTGAATAAATATTAGCACCTACTATATACGGAGTTGATTCATTGGAAGATATGCTGTTTGGTTTGTGTTTCTTGCACTTCAGTTTGGCATTTCACTGAGCTGTTTAATCCTCAGTCCTTAGGGCCCTCCATGGTCTGTGAGCATAAGCAGGCAGCTTCAGGGAATGACTTGCATTGTGGAGGGCCTGAATTACTGTCCAGAGCTACCAATCTTTCTCCAGTGCTTTTCAACTTTGTTGAAATGGAGATGGCTAAAATTTTCCAAATTAGCCCAGGCCTAATGTCACAACTGGTATATTATCCTGTGATTCCTGTTTCTTACCTGACCTGCTACACTAAATTACCTCTGGAAAAAGATCCAAGGATTTATAAAGCTGTATTAGCAATGATTTTTTTTCTCGTTCCCTTTAATATAATCCACAATTCTAGAAGTCAGTTGAATTAATGCCTGCATCAGTTATGCAGTAAAGATCCAGGAGATGAAAAGATCCCTACCATTTGAATAACTTATTTTTCTATCTTGGATAATTTTTTTCCTTTTTGAACTGCAGTAAGACCTACAACAGGAACAAATGAAGCTTAGAGAAAAGCATACACTTTAGTTTTTCAGTTATATTATTCATTACAACAGTAATAAAAACAATGCTATTATATAAATGACTCCACCTAGAGCACAGAAGCATTTGATCATTCTTTAATCAAATATTAGCCAAAAGTACTTCTATGTTCTGTTACCTTCTTAAGATACAAAAGCATGCAGCATGTCAGCCTTTGGGTCATGCACTGTCCCAGCATGTCCTGTCCTTGAATATATATAGGAGTAGAATAATTTATAAGGGCTGTTTGAAGTGAATTTAGTACAGTAGCAGTATTAATCATGATTTTCAAAAATTTAGTCTTGGACACTCAGAGGTAACTGTTGGGAATGATAGTCAAACTAAAAACATTTGGGGTTGATTATGCAATTTACAGAATAAAAATGGACTGTAAATCCACTTCAATATGAAGCACCAAAATGGTTAAAGATTTGCAGCAGAAAAAGAATCCTTAATCCCCAGTGCTGCAAAGTAGTTTCATTGGCTTAAGTACAATTGTAAAAAACAGATTGTTTATTGGCTGGCACATACTGTGAATGTCTCATACATGGTCAAAAAACTGCCAATGAAACTTTCACAGCTTAGGCTGGAGAAAAAAATAAACAGTCTTTTTACTTTACAAAACTTCTAAAAAAACCTCACCATTGTGCAATGGCACAAGAATTCCACCTAGCTCTTCTAGCAACAGAGATATTCAGCAAATGAACTGTGCCATAGCCAGGACATGAATAAGAATACATGAGGATTACCGGAGAATTCATGCTGTACGTATAAAAGAACTAGCTTCAAGGAATTAGCTTATCTTCAGACTGTACAAATGAGAGAAGGGTAGCTAGAGATTACACTGAGGGAAATATTTAACAACTTCCTTATACAGAAAGATTCTGGACTACTGATACATGTCAACACATCTGAATGAAATGAATACATTTACTCAAACTTGTCTTCAACACACACAACCAAACACTTCACAGACCCTTCAGTCACTGTTGGTGTGAGAAAGGCTTTGCTTTCCTGCAAATAACTCTCCCATTTTCCATGCCTGTATAGCATTCCTAGCATTCTATCTTATTTTATTATTTCTGGATTCTTGGAGTGCTGTTTCCATCTCCCTGCCCACTCCCTCACTGTGATCTTCGATCAGTGGATCCTTCCCAGACAGATACAAACTTAATGACTGTCTTAAACACAGGCACATACATCACTATAAATAACAGAACAGGGTAATTTAAAGGAATTCTAAATTAGATGTAAAAGAAAGTGCAGATTTGCAAAGTAGCAATTCAGTGACAAAACTACACTTAACATAAACGCATGTTTAATGTGGTCTTTTAAAGTACTCGGATGGTGTACTAAGGCTTGTGATATTTTGTGCAAGTTGCAGTTAATTCTGAAATTCCTGTTCTCTCTTTGACTACTTAAAGTCCAACAGCTGACTAATTCAGAAAACCAAAATAAGTATCCTGATCTACCACAGCCTCGTGGTAGAATTATTCTGAATTTGGTAAAGTACGAGCCACAAAAGGAGTCTCCCCATCTGGTAGTAATTCCCATAACACCTATTCCCATTAAAGATGCACTGTAGCTTTCAGACAAGGTGGTAGTCTGGGCCTGTCTTCTCTACTAGCCATGTGTTTTCACAGGTCTTAAAAGGAGCAAAATTATGTACAAGACTTCTGCTACTTTGCAAGTAACATATAACAAGAGAATAGCTTCACAAGCCGTTAGGGGGAGAAGGACAGCAGGAAAAGTAATTACATAAGATCTGCTTACTAGGAAAAGTGAATTAAAAATCCCAGACTTTTTTTTCTTCCCTGCCACAATGAATCAAGTACTTTTCCTCTTTAAAACAATGAGACAGAGCAAACATTGAAAGACAGACAGATGAGACACTTTCTATTATGTGAAAGACTGGAACTGGAAATTAATTTTGCAGTGCTTATATTAAAAACCTTTTATATAGCTGCTGACTAAGTCAGTGCTTATTTTGGAAGATGTATCTGAATTTGACATCCAAGCATCAGAAATATAGCTCTAGCCTAATGTGCAATAATTTTACCAAAAATAGGATATACTTACGTAACAGCCCACCTACTTTTAACAGAGCTACACAGCACATAAAAACTTCTTACTGTGATACCATTAGATACATCTCGGAAACAGTATCTAGGATCCAAAAAATTGATATTGTTATATTTTTCCAAGATTTACAAACTACAGACCAAACAGGGACTCATAACTTCTCTAAGAGTTTTAATGCTCACATAACAGCTGAGTTACATGGTCCAGAGATACATGAACAGACAGCTCCCAAAGATCTTGGAGTCCCTGGGGTCCTGGATGGGAAGTGACACAGCACTATTCCAATTTACAAAAAGGGCATGAAGGAAGATGCAGGAATACCTGTTGGCACAACCTCAGTTCCAGGAAAAATTATGGAGCAGATCACACTGGCTGCAGTTGAAAGGCACTTAGGAATATTGCAATCATCAGGCAGTCACCAAAGTTTCACAAAAGGAAAGTCCTCTTTGACTGATTTGATATCCTTCTATGACATGGTCACTGGCCTAATGGGTGAAAGGAAGGATGTGGATGTAGTTTTCCTGGATTAAGGAATGATTAAGGATTCTTAATGGATTAAGTTTGGATTAAGTCTTTTGACTCAACAGTGGGTTCACAGGTGAATCCTGGCTGAAGAGCAGAGCTCACAGGGTGCAGTGACTGGGGCTGCATCTGGCTGGTGACCAGTCACCAGCAGTGTTCCTCAGGGTGCAATTCTTAACAAAATCTGTAGCTTTTGGTCAGCCCTGAAAGGGCCAGGCAGTTGAACCTGGTAATATTTGTAGGTACCTATCAAAAGAACTATCCTATCCTATCCAGTCCTGTCCTCAAAAGATATTACAAGAGGCTGAACACAACAGACAGGTTTAAAAAAAAAAAAAAAGCACACAAATAATGCAATCTTCCCCATAGCAAAAAATTGCATTCAACATACGGAAACTAAAGCAATCTAGATTACCAGTCAGATGTCCTGTCAATAATTCCTTAGCAAACTATATTATTATTTGCCTGTTTTTTGCCCTTGAAATAATATAAATATTCACACAAAGAAAAGATATATGAAAACAGACTGCCATGGAGGTGTTTGTTGGTGTAGTATAGAGAACTGATCCTGAATTGTTCAATACAATTTAAGTGATTGCAAGATCCTGTCATGAATTAACATAATATCCTAATCTACACTTTTCCTTGTACTGGAAACATAACGAACACATCTGCGTCTCTGTGGAAAGGGAGAAGGCTTAGTGCAACATATAAAGGCAAAACATGATTTAAAAAAAAAGATTTTCAGTATGAGCATATTAAAAGCTCAGAATAAACGTAGATCAGCTGAGTATTTTTGCTGAGGTCAGTCCACAGGGGAGCAGTGCAATAGCCAGCGGCTCCGAGAAGACCCACGGTGCGCCCAAAAGGCCGTCCCAAAAGGACCGGGGCATACAGGTGGTACCTGGGGAAGCACATGGAGCTCCCAGCGGCATTCCAGCTTCCAGAGGCTATTCCAAAACGTGAACTACCCATCCGTATACCTCGGAAACTCCTTCTTTCCGGCTTACAGCTTTTTTTCTTAATGGACTGACGAACCCTCCCCCTTCCCGCCGCGTGGTTCCCTGCAGACAGCAGCGCCTGACCCCGCGGTGGCTCCGGGAGGCGGTCAGGGAAAAGCAGGGCCGGCTCTGCTTTTNGGCCCTGCTTTTCCCTGACCGCCTCCCGGAGCCACCGCGGCGCCGGCCCTGCTTTTCCCTGACCCCCTCCCGGAGCTCCGGCCGGCCTTGCGCGGAGGCTGCGGGCGGAGCCCGGGCGGAGGCAGCGCGCACGGGGCGCGGCGGTGCCGCTCCAACCCCGCGGCGGGCGGGCTCTGCTCCCCGCTCCCGCCCGGCCGGCAGGGCGGGGCAGGAGCCTCTTTCCTGTTTCCGCTCGGAGTCCCGGAGCCCTCCAGGGCCGCGGTACCGCGGGGCAGCGGCGGGCGGGAGGCGGCCCCGGCAGCGCGGCTCGGGCGGGGGGCGCCGGCGGCGGGGGAAGATCGCCGTCCCCTCACGGCCCGTGTGTTCTCTCCGCAGGGAGCTCGGCTCGCCCTTGCGCCGCTCGGGAGGCCCGGAGGGTGGCCGGGGCCGCAGGTGAGGCGCTGCCGGCCGCGGCGGGGCGGGAGGGTCGGAGGGCGGCGGTCAGGCCGGCAGCGCCGCGGTGGTTCTGGCGGCCCGACTGCTGTTCAGCACCCGGAGCACCGCCGGGGCTCCCTGTGAAACCTGCAGATAGATAAACCAACCGGGCTGGCTTTCCTTCACTTGCAGAGAACCACAAACCGCACTCTTTTAGCAGTATATGCTTGGAAGCATTTGCAGCTCTGTTGGATTAAATTACTAATTATTCTATAAGCACTGAACTTTAAGGTTGGGTCAGTGCTTTGTATTACACTTTCATATGCTATGCACAGCTTTTAACTTACAGCAAAAATGATCTTGCCCTTTGATAGTGAACAATGACAAGTTATATTCAAATGGTACTTGGTGTCTCAGAATCACCTAGAGCTGGTGACCTGGGAACCTGTTTTAAGTGAGCTTTGCGTATCTCCAGAGGGAAACCACAACCTCCTGGGCAGTTCTAGTGCTCAGCCACCCTAATGTAAAGTTGTTCTTTCCCACGTCAAGGTGGAGCTTCATGTGTTTTGTTCTTGTGTATGTGTGCTTTTATTTTATTGAGTACTCAGAATTTTATTTTTTTTCAAATACTCCACAGGGTTTTCCCAACAGGAAAACAGAAAAGATGTTGGATATTAAGGCTTGGGCTGAGTACATCGTGGAGTGGGCTGCCAAGGACCCCTACGGCTTTCTCACGACTGTGATCTTGGCTCTCACGCCCCTGTTTATAATTAGTGCAGCGCTGTCATGGAAGCTTGCAAAAATGATTGAGGCCCGGGAACGAGAGCAAAAGAAGAAACAGAAACGCCAGGAGAATATTGCAAAAGCCAAACGAACAAAGAAGGATTAAATGGGCAAAAATGGCCTTCCTTGTGCAAAGAATCCGCTTTTAAAATGAAATACTTGTACATTTTGTGTTGTAACTGTCCTTTGATACTTGATCCTGTTATTTCTCGAAGTATAAAATTTAATACTTCCAGTGTATTTTATTCCTGCTGATTTGTGTTAAAATTTGCCCCAGTGACACTTGTTAGAGTAATTAAATTTACTACTTGTATTCTAGTGCAGATTGCTTTTCTAAATTTGCATGTTAAATTTAAAAATTAACCTCTTGGGTGGCTCTGGAGGTAGACTATTTTTTTCTCTTAGCTGATCTGTGATTTAACAAGTGTCTTAAAATTGTCAAGTTTAGGGGAAAATGTGAATAATAAACTGGATTACAGAAATGCAAGTTTTGACATACCTTTAGTGGGGCTGTAGAGACAAGCTAGCTGTAGCATTAGATAGCAGACATGACTAATTTCCTTTAAGGTCACTGCATGTGGCTGCTGCAGTGTCTTTGATGGTGGTACTTGTCTGCAGAAATAATCTACCTTATCTTTTCCTGTTTCCTGAACTAAGGGCCATGAACAGCCTTCAACTTCAACCCAACTTCCAGGAAACTGATTGCATGTTTTTATTATTTTCATTTCTTTTAAGGCACTCATGTTCTATAAAATACAGTACTGTTGTTTGGTCTTCCTTAACAATCACCTGAATGCTCCACCTGTAACTGATTTGTTTTTGCCTTCATAAACTCTTTACACCTCAAAGAATAGCCATAAACGGGGTGAGACCAAAGACTCAGGTAGCCTAGTATTCTGAGGCCCAGAGACCTATAGCAGATGGCTGTACAAGGATGATGCACAAGCTGGTGACAGTAGTTCTGCTTGCTAACCTTCTGGCTACCTTTGATCTGAGACTTGAGTTTAGGTAGGACTTTTGTTCTCATGGCCCTTGAAACTTAGCTGCCTTACAGGTTGCAAGATTCTGACATAGTAAAGAAATTCAGGTGTGTGTTGTAAATGCATCAAAATTATTTAATCTTTTTTTCCTACTAATCTCTTCTTAACAGAATTGATTAATTTTTCAAAGCCTAATTTTTAATAATGATCTGTGGTGGCATCTATGTAGTGTAATTCAAAAGAGCTTGTAGCAGTCATTAGGATTTTACATTTTGCATATTTCTCAACAGCAGCACGGAGCTGTGCGTTCTAACAGCTGCTCTTCGATCAGGTTTAAAAATAAAACCTTAAAATAATACCATTGTTCAAATGAGACCTATAGAGCTGACACCAAGGGGGATCAGAAGTGGGGAGTCTAACTGAAATTACGTTAAGTAAACGTGCAGTTGATCCCCTTTCAATTTTGTTGGTGAAAGCAAGTATTATTAAAATATGACATTTGGGCATTTTATAAATATGTGAGATTATGTCTCCATGTTTTGTATGAAGTGTTGTCAAATATGTATGTGTTCGACCTTTGATACCTACGTAGCTTGAAACGGAGGAGAACGGATGAGGGATACTCTCCATAAATAAATTTGATACTTTTTGGAAAAAAAATTGTGTTGTCTTTATTTTTATTTGAAGTTCTCAAACATTGTATCTGAGCAAATAATCTGCACATTTTATGTGTCTAAACTATGGCCAAAATGATGTAATCATCTAGGGAATTCCACGGATACACCAAGAATAAAAACTAATTTGTTTTTTTAAATATTCATGACGTCTCAGACCTAATGTTATTTTCCAGCTGCTTTATCAAGCTTCCATTATAGCACTTACATGTTGTTTAAGTGATTTTACCCTGTGAAAATTGCTGCCTGCAAATCAAACATTCAAATAGGTTGACTGCAGTAAGTTACAAGAACGACTCTATGATAAATACAGTGCATAATCAGTGTAGTGTCACAGTGATTCCTGTTAATGAAATCAATTTTTCCATCTGCTTGCCAGCAGAAAGCATGCAGGCACTGCCAAGGGATTTATTCTGAAGAGACAACTTGGCCACGGTTTGGGAAAATGTAAGTGTACTGACCACAATTCTTACATCAAGAAGAGTTTTAAAACTAAATTAGTCTTCAAGGAAAAAAATTTAGACTTTAAGAAAATTTAGATAGTCTTTTAACTATGAATTCAAGAGTGACTAATGAATAGCAACTGTCAGAACCAAACTTAGTAACACACACTCTTTTTCACCAAACCCAAACAATTTACAATACTTAGTCATGATTAAGCCCATTTGAATAGTTCTGCAAAAGTAACTGAAACTGCTTTAATACTACTTTATTGCACTCTTGCATATAAAAGCAATGTGTGTTGTCTATTAAAATATTTATCCATTAACAGTATCTGTCCATTAAATTGCTTATTTATTTTGACTGTTACCGCTGCCTGGTGGCATCCAGGCACCTGGCTGGAAGGTATTTGCAGTGCTCGTGGGGTCCTGTGAGGGCTCCTTCTTTCCATAGTAAGGGGCAGATGCGTGGCCTTTAACCTGAGTATGACTTGGTTCAGCAATAAGCCCTTGCTCATATTCCTTGGCCTGAAGCAGCTTATCCTTTTCAGATACATCCTTGGCTTTCTGTTTCATTTGTGCTTTATAATTTTCATTCCTAAGAATCTCCTAAGAAGACAAGAGAAAGACAATTAGATTATTCAGAAGCAAATGCAGTACATAGTGTTGCAATAAAACATTTTAAGCAGTCGTTTCTGTTCTTAATTTTATAACCCACATTTTCAAATATTAAAGTAAAATTAAATATGGCAAAATTGGTTGGTTTTCTACAATTGCAAATTCAACCTTATTTTAGAAGGTTCTTAATGTTTGGATTATCTTGTTGAAGAAAAACTGCATTGTGGTGTCCACTATTCTCTTGGAGCAAAAATAAATTAAGAAATTAAGTACAGTCATCAACAAATGTGAAAGTACATTAAAAATAAAGCTATTTTTTTGCATTGTCTCATATGTAGGAGTTGATACTTAACAGCTATTTATAATTTGTATCTCTTCCTGCAATTTACTATGCCTGTGGTGTTAGGTACCTGTGCCTCAGGGCACAGTTTTGGGACAAACAGATGTGCAACCTTTGGGGTCTTGCTAGTGCAAGACTACAAAATAAGTAACTAAAATCACAAAATCACAGACTGGTCAGGTTGGAAAACAGTACAGTGGGTCATTTGGTCCAACTTTATTCAACCTTCATGCTCCAGCAGGGTCATCTCAGAGCACATGGCACAGAATTGTATCCAGATGGTGCTTAATTATTTCTGGTGAGGGAGACTCCACAACCTCTACAGTCAATCTGTTCCAGTGCTCAGTCAACCTCACAGAAAAGAAGCTCTTGCTCACATTCAGGTGGAACTTCTGTGTGTCAGTTTCTACCCATTGCCTCTTGTCCTATTGCTTGGCACCACTGAGAAGAGCCTGGTCTATCTTCTTGGCACCCTCCCATCAGATACTGACAGACTTTGATCAGGTCCCCTCTCAGTCATCTCTCCTCAGCTTTTCCTTGTAGGAGGGATGCTCCAGTCCCCCAGTCAACTTTGTTGCCCTCTGCTAGATCTGCTCCAGAAGTCCCATGTCTCTCTTGTCCTGAGGAGCCCAGAACTGGAAACAGCACTCCAGTGTGAGCCGCGAGCCATGGGGAGAGCTGGCATGGCCGTGGTAGCTGGGTGAAGGCGGGGCCGCAGTGCCGCAGCTGCCGGGTTGAGGCGGGCCTGGGGGACAACAGTAACCCTCCTGCTGGGTACAGGTGGGCCCGGGGCCCCATGGCTGCCAGGTTGAGGCAGGGCCTCGGCCAGCAACTGCATGGGGGGAGCTGGGGGCGGATCCTCACTGCAAAAAAAAAGTGTGCCCTATAGTCCGGTGCGCCTTATATAATGTACAAAGTTGCGAAATTTGCCAGCTCCTGGAGGTGCGCCTTATAGTCCAGTGCGCCTTATGGTCTTGAAATTACTGTATATGGAAGAGTTAAAGATAAGCTGTACCAGTACAGTCCTCTGAGAGCATGGGACTATGATACTATGTTAGGAATTCAGGTGTTAAAATACATGCGATACTGCCAAGAGTTGAAATAGTAATCAAAAACACCTAAGAAAGTTTAAAAGACAGTAATTAAAGAAAACCTTCCGTAGGGGGTTGACCATGGCTGGATGCCAGATGCCCACCAGAGCTTGTCAATCCCCTCCACAGCTGGACAGAGGAGAGAATATACAATGAAGAGTTCACAAGTTAACGACTATGAGAGATCACACACCAAACACAAGCAAACCAGACTCAATCCTATTCCAGGATGATGAGAAGTAAAGTAAGATCCTAAAATGACCTTCCCCCTACCACTCCTTCCTTCCCAGCTCAGTCTCCTCTCCCTAGCAAGTGCAGGGAGCCAGGGAATGGCAGTTAAAGTCAGTTCATCATACATTCCTGCCATTGCTCAGGGAGAGGAGTCCGTCCCCTACAGCATCATGAGATCCCACCCATAGGAGACAGCTGTCCATGAACTTCTCCAAATGAGTCCATCTCATGAGCAACAGTCCTACCCAAACTGCTGCAATGTAGGCCTCTTCCATGGGCTGCAATACTTCAGGCACAGCCTGCTCCAGTGTAAATCTCCTACAGGGTCACAGGTCCTACCAGGAAATCTGCTCCAGCATGGGCTCCTCTCTCCATGAGTGGGCAGGTCCATGACAGCACCTGCTCCAGCACAGGCCTCCAGCATATGGGTCACAGCCTCCTCTCAGGCATCCCCCTGCTCCAGCAGAGTGTCCTCCAGGGGCTGCAGGTGGATCTCTGCATCCCCATGGCCCTCCCTGGGCTGCAGGAGCACAGCTGCCTCACTATGGGCTGCACCAGGGGCTGCAGGGGAACCCCAGCTCTGGCCCCTGGAGCACCTCCTGTCCCTCCCTCTGCACTGACCTGCTGTCTGCAGGGCTGATCCTCTCACATATTGCCAGCCTGCTCTTCTCTGAGCACAATTACAACTCTCCAGATCTTTTTTACGTCTCCTAAAATATGTCATCAGAGAGGCATGACCACCATTTCTGATAGGCCCAGCCTTGACCAGAGGCACATCAATGCTGGAACTGGCTGGGAGTGTCTCTGCCAGACATGAAGGAAATTTCTGGCGGCTTCTCACAGAAGCCATCCCTGTGGCTGTCCTGCTACCAAAACATGGCTACACAAACCCAATATACCTTATCTTAGAGGTACCATGGAAAGTAACCCCTTTTCTTAGTTACCTCTGTACTTAAATCCACAGATATACAGAGCAGAGGCAAAACCCTTTGCATACAAATGGAAATTAAATGGAAATACACAAGTAATACACACATGACTTTGCAAACTGAAGAGAGACATGACTTTGCAAACTGAAGAGAGGTGAAAATTCTCACATGCTCAAATAGAAATATTGCCAAGCATCACAAGATCAAATTTTAAACAGCTAGTATAGTAAAACCTCTTTGTGGCATCTCTCAATTCCATCCTTGTTTACCACAGGTCTATGTAAATCCACCACAATCTTACTGATTTCAAGGGGTTACTCCTATGGTGCTTGTATTAAACCACTACTAAGAAACAACTAAAGCAAACACCTTTGTGATAATTGAAGACTGCATCATTGTCTCTTATAATCAGCTTTCTGGGGACAAAGTATAATTGCGATACAGTAAAATGAAAAAGTGGATCTTAAAAAAACCAAAAACAGTGTGAGAAATTATTCTTTTTAGCAATTGCAGAAAAACCACCCCAAACTGAAGTTTGAACCCACAATTCTCTAAACAATCTATCAGGACAAAATTTTTCAACTACAAAATGTACACATTCATTTTTGGAATTAAACTCATGCCACTAACATGTTCAGTGATATCACTGGATTCCTGTGCTTAAATTAAAGAAAATATGAATTGAAAATATCAGGTCAATTGGCATGTTAGAAAAACTGGGTCGAATACATTCTCACCTTGAGACTCCATTGCTAACCAATCCTTTACAGTCTGATTATGTTATAAAAAGTTAAAAAGGTTATAAAAAGGTTGGTTTGTTTAAAAGTCAGTTTCTTTGTGGGGTTTTTTCCTTTGTTTGTTGTTTAAGTTACATTGTCAGGTTCAGAACACTTCCTCCTCAAAGATGAATTTTATAAGTATTTAATAAGATGGCTATCTTTACTGCCCTGCAATAAATTTTCTGCTAAAATATAAGTACATGAACATGTAATGTTCTCTGAGTATTAAAGGAAGTACCAAAATCTTTCTATCCAACCCATAGAACATATCGCTGCAGTTTTTTAAGGATTAGCTTGTTCTTCCAACTTCCAACAACACTCTCTTTTTGTACAAAAAAATTATATAAGCTCTTTAAACCAACATTTCTCAGGAAGTACATGGCATCTCAAGAGTATCAGAAATGTCCTTTAAAATTTTTATTAAAAGAAAACCCTAAGAACTGGGTAAGAACTGGGGCTATGCTGCAAAACTAAAAACAAAACAAAACAAAACAAACAAAAAAAAAAAAAGCCTTAAGACATCCAGCCACATTTTAAAGTTGTTGAAATCTCTGCATGCGGATGTTCACTTTGAAATGTATCAGCTCCCAGAATATGGAATAGGATACACATGATATGCCAAGAGCTAGGTCCAGCTACATGTTCTGCAGTTTATTTTTAGGTGGAAAGAAAAACAAGACATTTTATCACTGTAGGTTGTCCAGCTTTCGTGATTATTTTAAGTTGTATGAGGTTTTTAACACTTTTAATGTTTGGAGCTGCATGTGTTCCCTCCTTAAGAAGGTAGAGTTTAAGAAAGTGAGTTTTAATTTAAGAACTTTATTATTAAGGAAATACTGAATAGCCCTTTGTGGAGTTTGAGGCAGCTGTTTTTCATCCACAAAACTGCTGACTTCTGCATAACCTGACATCCTAGTATTGGTAACAGCTGCATGATCAAAGAGCGAAAGATGGCCTGCTCCTAGGAGCAGCACAGCTCAGGACATGTAGCTGTCTTCCAAGGGTGTTCCTGCAAAAGGCATCTGGTTGTATTTCCTGCTACCAGCATGAAACTTTCACTTTTGTTGCAAACTATGTATCTTTCAAAGCTCTCAGGGAACTCCAGAAGCAGAGTTATATCACAAAGTATCTATGGTGGCTTGGAAACTGTATTCACATCCACTCCATACAAGGAGGAAAAACTAGACAAAGGATTTTAGATGCCTACCTGACTGTACTGGAAGACCTGCTTTGTAGGGCCAATATTTCGAATACACTTTTGGAATGTTCTTTTGCTCTAAAAGACCCCCATATTGTCACTTCTTTGCCCTTCCTGAAAAAACTAGTAACCTTACAGAATGAATAAAATTAGTTCCTCTTGAAAGGAAGTTGTCGTGAATACCAAAGAAGGTTCTCTAGACAGGCTCATTTCGTCCAGTGGAGTCTGGCTCAGTAGTGACCAGTCTTGGCTGAGCAGTTCTTGCTTTTCTTCTACACAGGCAAACGGCAGCACTGAACCCTTTCTACCCTGCAGCACCTGCTGAACCTCACCTCCTGAGGACCCAGTACCCCCCTCAGCCCTCAAGCCAGCCACAGTCACACCCTACCTCCCAGAAAACAATTTCAAATTCCTGGGCACAAAGTTGTGGATGGAGCTCTAGGGATGCAGGTACATGCAGATATGCAGTACAAACATGGAGTGTCTAAGGGTCAGAGTTTAAAGGTTATTTTAAGATGGGCGCTTTCCTGAAGGTTTTCTAAAGACACTAGACCTAACCCTTTAATTACAAGGGCTTTATTTATTATTAATTTTGAGAAAAATGTCAAATTTATTTTCAGATGAGTTTGTATTTTGATTAAATTAGAAATAAATAGCTTCTTTATGTGGTCTTAAAAACTATTTCAACTTCTCAAGTTATCATAAGTTGAAATACTCATGATTTCTCTTGATTTGAATCATATAGCTAGTTACTGTTGGATGCCAGAATTGAGAAACAGCTGGACAGATTAATGATTTTTGAAGACAGTGCAATTTATAGAACACTTACATTTTATCTCTAGTTTGAATTTTTTATGCTTAATCATGAATGAACTTGAACTTAGAACTCTGCCTGTTAACAATTCATACCTGTAGGTTGACAAAAAATTCAAAAGTAACAAATGGAACAAAAAAACTGGGCAGAGTATTAAAAAAAATTGATGTAAGACAATTAAACATGTCAAAATTTTTCTTCATTATCAGATTAACTGAAACTCAGGCAAAATGCTAGAAGTTAAACTGAATCACTATTTTTTAGAATATCACCAAGCAACTAAACAAAACTCCATTTTCCAGTTTGACAAGTTCAATAGGCAAGATGAAATAATTGGCTATTATATCATATTTCAAGGGTAGGAGGCGGAGAGAGGATCTCATCTTTGGGAAACACTGAATGTTCTTATCCAGGGCAGGTCTTGATAAGTCAGCAAGTGAACATGAGTACCAGCTTGGGAGCGAGAAATGATGTGGTAAATGAAAAGCTGTCATGGCAAGGCAAAAACAGAGGAGCAGTACAAAACAGAAAGGCTTATCTGGATTAGCCAAAATAGTTATTTAAATCAAACACTGACTCAACTGACTGCTAATTTAATAAAGAACATACACTAAATATCCTCGGTCCATCAACAAATAATATTAATCAAATCAATGTAAGATTTGCTTTACACAGGTTCTGTTTTTGATCAAGTCTGTGATCAGTTAAAATATTTAGTTTTACATACAGTGCTAATATCACATTTACTACCAAGCTAAATCAGTTAAACATTAATCATAACTCACAGTAATTTTTGTTTAAATTAAATCTGCAGACAAGCAGTGAAGTACTTATTCTATTAGTACTAGTGAAGTACTATAGTGCTAGATATGAACTATAGAATCCTTGGCATGAGCTGACATAGTTTCTAGGGCACCACGGTGTAACACAAACGTGTTTGGCAAAAACATGTACCAAGAGGCAAAAGGAAGAGCCACTGACTGTAAAGCATATCACTAACATGTGCAGACATTAGGAGTTTGTGCCTGAATTATTTTAAGAATTCTGCAAAGATATTTGTCCAGAACCACACATATATTCAAGATCACAGATGAAACTGTAGAAGCAGCAAAAACCACAAACTAGCCTGGCACCACTGCACTCTGTTCTGAATACAGGGCAATGCATAGCCCCGATCCCCACAGAGTAAACAAGGAACTGTAGCTGTGACTCAGTCACAGTTTGGTCCTTGCTTCCCCTAGTCTGCATATGATGTAATCTGTACCAGCCCTTTTCCTGGTACGCCTCACTTTACCCTCCACCCCCGCTCAGCTGTGCTGCCAGGGAATCAGGACACAGAGCTAGTGCTCCATGAACTCCCTTCCACAGGGATAGGAGCAGAAGAACTCCAGCAGTTCTTTCCTCTGCAGCCTTGGAATCTGCAGCATGGGCAATCTGGAAGCAATGGACAAATTGGTGCCTTGATACTCCTCTGTGGAGGCTGACAAGCAGTTGTATTTCAAATTTGAAGAGAAAGTTAAAGTGATGTTAAAAGTTAAAAGATGATGGCTCCTGCAAATGCTCAATTTATTTTTTTTTAATTGACTTCTATGACTACTCCCTTCTATTTAAGGTCTTTGTAGCTCAGTTCTTTATATTGTCAAATTTTACAGCCCTTTTACACTGAATAATAATCCTCTCTGGAATCATGCACAATTTACTATGCAATAGGCTATTTAGTGCAACCTAAGTTATCAAATATAGCCCAAATCTGGTTGCGATTCTGGACAATAAGGGTGGGAAATATTTTGCTCAGAGACATGTTTATCCCTGTGCTTTTAAAATACTTTTTCCTTGAACTGTTAACCATACTGTGCAGCTTTTGGTGGCTTCAGGAGTAAATCACTCATGTGCTAAGCCTTGGTCTCTATGTACAACCTCCATGTCAGTGTTCTCCTGTTACAACCTCTCAACTGAAGCATCTGAAAGCAGACAGAGGCAAAACTGTAACATGCAATCCCAACAGTGTCAAACAAAGCATTTTTCTAAACTGTACTCCACTCTCCCTAAAGGAATGTAAATTCTGTGTAAACTAATCTCCATGAATGAACCTACTTTTGATCATACCATCTCTCATACCATAAGTAATACAATAAGTAATATTTATGATCCAAAAAATGTGAAGAGTGGATATACATTGTGGGAACTAAACAGAACTTAATTTCAATGTAATTATATGGGGTTTGAGAGGAAGAAACCTTATGCTTTTTACAACTCACTGAAGTATGTTTTTTCCTCACTTGACAAGGAGTTTGCCAAAACAGATAATTATGGATACCCTAGAAACAGTTTGAAAGAATAAAGGTGTCATCACAGAAGTACTTTTCAGCATTTCACCTTCTATCCAACTGTGCAATTCAGAACTCACTGAATTTTATTACTGTGTAACAAGTACACAGTGCATGAGAAAAGTAGTAATTTACAGTGGTTTTCAATTTCAAACCATTTTCAGGATCTTGATGCTAATTAAAAGAAATTAAAATAATTTAAAAATTAATTAAATTCTTTACTTCCCATGAAATATTAATATAACACACACATGCATACAGAGCAACAGAGAGGTTTCAGTTCAAACTGAGATTTGTGGCTGTGCAGCCCTGTGTGTTTTTTGCTGCTTCCTTGCAGCATCTCTACCAACAGGGAAGTTCTATCTAGTACAAAGATCTATGTGCACAGAGATGTTTTACTATGGGCTCACATTTACCACTTTCAGGATACCACCTTGGTGGGTTCAGAGATAAACTATATTTCTCTCCACACCAGTTTCTCTCAGCATTGCCATAATTGTAAGTTTCCTCAGCAGTCTTCTGATACCCCAAGAAATTCTGTAACTTTATTTCTGTCTCCATTTTACAGACATGGCTTAAACAATGCCATGTTTCTCAGATACCCTTGAACCTCAGGACATTGTCAGAAGTAGTGTAGAGCTATAAGATCTGTTATGGGAGAAAATAAGGGTTAGAATTTTAAATACATTTGGATATCTTGTGTTATAGATGGCACAATTCTTTAAAAGTCTCTACAAATCTGATGCCCTCTGAAATAAGAAAAAAAAATCAAGTAAAAGTTAGGCACAGAAAGGCATGAAGAGAGAAGGTTTCTTGCCTGTCTTCACAAGCATATTTTCTTTCCTTTCCAAACAAGATGTGAAAAATCCAAAATATAAAGATGGTATGTTTAAGGGTCACTAGAGAAATGTGTAGCTAGAAGAAAAGCTAGGAGGTAGAAGCACATACCTTAGAAATATTTGGATGAACTATACAGATGGTAGACTGTGGCTCAAAGAACAGAAGGGAATAGCCTCTTAAAGAAATAATTTGCATGGCTGGAACATCCTTTCTATAAAACAACTACTATATCTCAAGACATCTTTTCTTAATAAATTCTGACAACATTAAAGCTTAGCAGGTGAACAAATATGCATGTAAAGTGATAAATTATTAAATCTGCTTCCATGAAATAGCATTTGATTAAAATTATTTTAATATTAGAAGTCTTTAAAACATTTTCATTAATTTAAAACTGTAAGGTCCATAGACAATGACATATTTCCTAATTTGCCAAAACACTTGCTACATACCTCTAGTTTCCTATATAAATAATAAAGAAATGCATTAGTTAACTTAGTCAACTTAGTTATGAATCCCTAATTAAACTGGTAATGATTTTCCTCAGCCAACCATGCATGATCATACTCAATATACATATAAAGGATGCTATAGTACTGCAAAAATTTACATATTCAAATTCAGATTCTCACTGTTATTAAGGAGCAAATATACTCTACATATACTGTACACATGCTCAGACAGGACAAAGGCATAATCCAGAATTCTATATCAAGACAGATCCCCTGATTACCATAGGAGTATGTTTAAGAAGAACATAAGAAACAATGTGATCTACACTAATTTGTCAAGTTATTACCCTCATCATAACTGAGTTGAGACTTGGCTTATTTCAACCTGTAGAAAAATCAAAAGGCAACCAACTGTTAACTAGTACCCCAGAAAATTATCTTAAAGCCCAAGGCTTCCAGCATTAACATTCTTTATGTAACTGGCCAGGTTAGAAATAACCAAGGTGATGAGCAGTATTCATGAGTTATGTCTAGCCAGACACAGAAGGTCAAGTGATTTCTTTCAAAAGTGGGGAAAAAGGGATGGCCGCACAAGGAGGAAAGAAACCATTAGGGGAATGGTACATTTAACACTGCACAAGCTCACTTGGAGTATTCTTTCATTTAAAAAAAACAACAAAAAGAAACGAAAAAAACCCAACAAAAACAACAACGACAACAACAAAACACCCAAAAAGAGAGAAACTAAAGAGAGGTAAAGCAACTTATTCTGAGCAAAAGTGATGGAAACAAGCAAACAAAAAAAATATCTGTTAGGTATTTGTGGAAGAAAGAATGGCCTGAATACAAAACATGATCAAGTCTCAAGAAAATTGTCAACAGACTTAGCTTGATGTCATGACCCAACTACTCTCACCACTGTCAGGCAGGAATAATTCACATTTGTTCTCACTTAAATGACGGACATGTCCTGATGATTATGTATGATATTTAGTAGTTTACAGTATTTACCAAACCATCGTTTCCCAAAATGTGGCTGTCAGTGTGACCAGTAAAATTCAACCACTTTGTGAAGCTGTATCTCTGCAATATTTTCAATTAACAATTCATCATAGGCTTCATAATGAAACCTGGTAAGCTGAGCAGTTGTGCAACTCGTATCATCAATAGCCAAAGGCTAATAAAAGATAAGATAGACAAATATCTTAAAAACCCCACAATATAGATATTTTGACAAATATAAAAAAAAAACCCATATAGAAGCTTTAAAAGGCAGGTAGTAGGCTAACAGAGGTGGAACAGAAATTGTAACATAATTTAACATATGTCATTTCATGTTAGAAAAAAGAAAAATTATGAGCAAAGGACGGAAAAGAGAAGAAAACCATGCAAAAAAGTATTTTTACAGACTGCAAAGCTAGGAACATTGACACAGCTCCAGAAACTTATGCTTTAGGAACTTTAGGTTTGTTACAGTAAGATGTTGACAGCAAAATGTCATTAAAGCAAAAATGCAAAATTTGAGGACTTTACATCTTTTTTCAGAAATAGTCTGGTCTCATGAGAAATACACAAAAGAGCATGGAGATTTGTTATATAGGGTTTCAACATGGAATATACCACAATATTGCCTTGTTTCACAGCTGTCAAACAGCTATGAAACTATACCATCTTTACTGTCAATACGGGAATATAATATGGAATAGCAGCCAGTGAAGTCTATGTAGCTAAAACACTAACGCAAATCAGCCCTACAAATAGGGACCAAACAATATGCTGTATGTACTTCACTATTATAATTATATTTACAATGATATTGTGATGTAAGGGTTTGTGCCAGTTTCAAGTTAGGAGGAAAGTAGATCATATATAGTGTCCCACACTGTTCTTTGTAATACAGAGAAAAACATTAGGCTTTACTACCACGTATTAAACATATGACTGGAGCACTCTTTTCAAAATATTTGCAAGAATTTTTAATGTATATATATTTTAACTATTTTTTCTTACATAGGAAAAAACCTATTTAGAGATCACTAAAAGGTAACTATTTTCAAATTCCTAGTTTATCATTTCTGCTCTGTGATACGGTCAATGCACAGCCCTGCAAGTAAAGCAGCTAGCTGTTAAATTATATCTCGGATCTATTACCTCACAAAACTAAAAATATAGGAAGTCCTGTAACTCTGAATGCACCATTAGTCACAGCAATCTTTCACTCTCCATAAACTGCCTTTTCTGGAAAGTAAAGTATTTAGAATACTATTGTTCCACAGTTCTCTCACCTGTGGAGACTTCTTGCTCCCTATTTCAAAAAATGAACCAACATCTCTAGCACCAGAAGGAATTTTACTGCATCAATTCCAGACCTTGAGACTGCTTGCCTCAGAGCAGGTTTACCTCAGAGCAACTATCACAGCAGCCTGGCTCACAGAAACGACTGAACAAAAGACACAACCTCCCATCTTCAAGTATCACATTAAGTGGTAACTTCAACAATAAAAGTTCGCATAAAAAAAAGTTGGTATAAGCCAGAAGTAATTTAAAAAAATCCAGTGTTAGATGGAACAACTGTTGTATCAGTTCCATGGTTCTACATAAATAACCAGACTGGGGAGAGAAGGGGAAAAAAATTAAAAACAGAAAAACAAACTCACTTTTACTACTTCCCTGAATAGATTTAAGAATAAATTGAACTTAAATTTGGTAACTTTTCATACATGGGTGTATCATAGCCCTTACTGTCTCTACAGCCTCAGCAGCAAGTGTAAAAGAGAGGTAGAGAGAAGTAGTTGAAAATGTTGTGTGGGAGCTTGTTTCAATGAGTTACAGTTTGTCAGCATCAGATGACAAGTTTCCTCAGGTCACCTCAACACACAGGCAGTCAGGACAACTTTTCATAGGTCAGGATGTTCCAGAAGATCTCAGTGATCAAAGGGCTGGAGATGCCAACACATCTTCAGATCTGAACCTAACACAATTACTCCTGATGTAAGTCAAGTACAGTAATTCCACGATAACAAGCCGTACTGACTATAAGCCACATCTCTGGGTGTCGGCAACATTTCATTCTTTGTCCATATATAAGCTGCACCTGATTATAAGCTGCTCTGTCATTCGCAGCAAGGACCCGTGTGCAACAAAGTTGCCAATTAGTAACAGAATTGGGGGATCACAGGGTTTACTGGCTCAGCTAGGGCCGTGCCGGCTTGGCCTGCTTGGGGCTGCCGACGGGGCCAGGTGGCCCAACTTGGCACTGCCGCTTGGCGGGGCCGCTCAGGGCCGGCTGCTGCTACTGCTGGGCTCGCTCGCCCCGGCCCGGCACTGCCCCACGGTGGCAGAGAGGGACGGAGCCCCCCTGCTCCCCCAGCTGCGGTGGCAGCTGGGATGGAGCCTGCCTGCTCCTGCAGTGGCGGCGGCAGGTGGGGGTGGAAGCCGCCTGCCTCCCCCCAGGCCATGGGGCCGGCAGGAGGGAGCCTCCACCTCCCTCCCGAGCCGCAGGGATGGCAGCATGGAGCCCCCTGCCTCTCCCCCAGGCTGCACTGCCTGAAGGAGGGAGCCCCCTGCCTCCCCCTGCCCGCTCTGCCCGGGTTTTACTGGCAGGTGATCGGCTTGGCACCCTGGCTGGCACTTCCGGGGTTGGCAATTTCCAAACTTTTTTCATATATTAGCCGCTCCTGAGTGTAAGCTGCATTTCCGGGGTGGGAGCAAAATTCTAGTCAAAATGGTGTCGTTTATAATTGTGAAATTACTGTATCTGCCTCCATGGGTGTAATTTTGAATCTTCTTCAGCAAACAGTGCCTTCTCTCTCATTCCTAGCTGATGCTTAGCAACTTGTAATAGAAATGGTGGGCACGTCATGTATGTGTATGCAAGCATCTGCGTACACAGATCAGCAGTCAATCTTGTTTCTTAAGTCTTTACAAACTCATCAGCATGAAAGACACTATGGGACATTTCTCTGCTTTCTCTTATGAAAAAAGACATAGCTGCAACTCCCTGTAGAATTAGCAATGTAAAATGCTAGTGCAATTGGTTTTCCTGTTTTGATGAATCCACTGGCAGCTGAGTTTGAAACCCATATTTCAATATCGACTACCATGAAAAAAATCTTACATTAACTTAAAAGCTGTAGCAGTAATTTAAGGATTTTTTAAATTGAAGAGATCCTCAAAGTTTATGATCACCTTAAAGAACCTACGTATATCATCTTGAAAGAATTCACGAAGAGAATGACTAAAGAATAATGGAGTTTATTTTACTTTTTAACTTTTAAAAATTTTTTCTAAGTGTTAGATTTCTAGTCAGTGTATATTTTCATCAATTAGGCAAGGAACATACTAAATTCTCTCCCACAAGTGACACATTACCACACAGATGAGTCCACTATAAATTACTTATGGTAGTTTCATTACAACAATTTAAAAATTAACGACATTTCATCTCACCTCAATGGTGGGTGGATCTTCTCTCTTTTTTCTTATCCATGCTGAAAAAAAAAAAAAAATTGATTATTTCAAAGATTATAAACAGTATTAAAACTCAAAATTATTATGAATTTATAATAGAAAGAAAATATTTATTAAAAAAATACAATAGAATTTACCACAATCTGGCAAACCTGTCATTTCCCAAAATGGAGGCGCAAGATGTTATTTCCCATTTCAGTGCTCTGTCTTCAGAGAATGGAGGCGTGGGAGATGGTGTCACCTCTGTGTGGAGACCTCGGGCACAGTGTACACATCACCTCAGCCATCAAAACAGGACTTAAAAAGCAGGGCTTATGGCACAGAGTTATTGCTAAGCTTGCAATACAGAGTTGAGGTACACCCTAAGAAAATGGCAAGCTGACTGATGGAAAGTAAGAACAGCCTTAGATCACTGTAAAAAAAGGATTCCTGTACATGCTTCAGATATTCTTAAAGCTGAAACCTTTTTATGTTAGCACCAGGTAATGTATGCTACCAAAATTCCTTTACAGGCATGAAAGGTTCAGCCCCAGACCTGACTGCAGGAGTGAAGCACATGATGTGACTCTGTGGGATTACCCACTTCCAGGAGGAGCGGGTACTGTGACTGAGGGAAGGCTCCTCCAGCTCAGTTAATCCATGCTGGAAGAGACAGCAGAGGAATGGAGGAATAAGAGCAGTGGTGATGACAGTTGTGCTGTGGCTCAGGTTTTCTGAACAAGGTCCAAACAGACATTTGCTCACTGCCATCACTAACTCTGGCAGGAGTCAACAATCCAGACACTCCATCGCAGATGCTGACAGGTCTCATGAATTAAGAGACAGAGGACAGAGCTCCAACTATTACAGACATTAGTTAGAGGAACGACCTGACACCACTTTTTAGAAATACCACTATTCTAGCATTTTTTAATGCCTTTATAATCCACCCAATTGGTAAATTCTTGGTTGGATACTTTCAAGACATTTGTCTTTTCTGCCCGAATTTTTCAAATTACAGTAATTTAATGACTATAAGGTGCACCCTTTTGACTAAAATTTTCCCCTGAACCCGGACATGCGCCTTATAGTCCGGTGCACCTTATATAATGGACAAAGTTGCAAAATTTGCCAAGCCGGAAGTGTGAGCTGCAAGGGGGGGGCGGTGCTGCAGGAGCGCCGAGTCGCAAGGGGGGGCGGGAGCAGGTGGCCGCAGCCAGCAGGAGCAATGTGGGGAGGGAGGGAACTGCCGCTGGCCCTGGCCCTGGCGCAGGGGGAAGAAGAAGCTAGGCAGCGCCGGCCCCAGCCCGGGCGCAGAGGGAACGAGGAGTTGCTGGGCGGCAGCAGCACTGGACGCAGCCCCGGGGAAAGAAGGAGCCGCAGGCGGCTGCAGCCGGGGCATGGGGGGAAGAAGGAGCCACAGGCGGCCGCAGCCTGGGCGCGGGGGAAGGAGCCGCCAGCGGCTGTAGCGGCCGAGCCGCAAGCCGAGCTGCGCCAGCCAGCATTGGGCAGGAGTGCAGCCGCCCAGGCAGGGGAAGCCAGGAACCACGGCTGCATAGTGGTAGCTAGGAGCCGCGCCAGCCAGTGCTGGGGGTGGGCGGGAGTGTGGAGGCCCACGGCATGGGAAGGGCACCTGGGGTTGCTTTTAAAGGCTACGCCAATCTGTGAAAAATGTTTGCAAACTGAGCACCAGCCACTAATTCGTTACTTTGTTGCACGCAGGGCAGCTCCTCTCTGCAAAAAAAAAGTGTGAGCCATGAGCCCAGCCGCGAGAGGGGGTGATGCCACGGGAGCGCCGAGCTGCGAGGGGAGGCAGGAGTGGCCAGTCCCTGGCTGGGGGTGGCTGCACGGGCTGAGCGGCACTGCCCAGCCCCCGGTCCCATCTCCCAGCAGTTGCGTGGGCTGAGCGGCACTGCCCAGTGCTCGGCCAGCGGCAGCTGCATAGGGAGAGAGCGGGCAGCACCGCACCGCCCCGAACCACAGATGGTCCCCAGCCGTGGGCAGCCCTGAGCTGCCCTGAACCTCAGCAACCCTGAGGTGTGAGCCGTGGCCACCCCGAACTGCGGCAGCCACAAGCCACAGCTGCCCCGAGCCCCGCCTCACCAGCCAGGGGCGGGTGGGAGTGCCGGGCCCAGCGCATGGGGAGGATGCTTGGGGCTGCGTTTAAAGGCTAAACCAATCTGTGAAAAATGTTTTCAAATTGAGCACGTCCCAGTAAACTCCACAATCATGGGATTCTGTTACTAATTAGTTACTTTGTTGCACGTGGCACAGATCTTCGCGGCAAAAAAAACGTGCACCTTATAGTCTGGTGTGCCTTATATGATGAACAAAGTTGCAAGATTTGCCGACTCCCAGAAGTGCACCTTATAGTCCAGTGCGCCTCATGGTCGTGAAATTACCGCACTTAGTGGCAGAATGCAAGTAGCCAGTAATGAACAGAATGACAAACGTAAGGAAAGCCACTTCCAAGTGCTGAGACATAGCAAAATGTTATTTCATATGTTTGTTTTGATAATTAAGATTTTTGTTACTATGCTTGAAAATTAGAGCAAAAATAACATTTTGCTATAACCCACTCAAATTCCTGGCCTCACGTCCTGCCATCTATAAAGTTTCAGAAATGCTTTAAGCAGTAACTATTACATATTTTAATTTTCTAACAGCATCTGTGTTATATTTTGAGGGGAACAAAGGAATGATTTAGACAAGCCTAAGACACTAAAACCTGCAGAGTCATAACATCATCTCACTTTGGAAAATGCAATTACATAGACAGTGAAGCACTAAATACCACAGCTTCAGCAGCAGTATGCAACTGGTTTTAGGGAGAATAGCTTCCAATTAACATATGAACAAAGGGAGACAAACAGTAGAAGAGCTTGGAATTTAGCCAGGATTGCAAGGCCAACAGCCTTGGTTAATGGTAAAGTTTAACAGTAAAATACCTGAAAAGATATGAAGAAAGGTAATACTTTTGGTTCTTGTCTATCAGATGCCAATTCAAGAAGATAGGTACTTTTAAATGTCTTTCTCAAACTACTTTTCTTAAAAGCAGTCCCTGTCATCTCTTCTCAGCAGTCCTAACAAAAAATAGATCCAAATCTGTCATTGTGGAAAAGTGACAGAGCTATGAACAGTCAATATAGCCCTTTCTGGAAGTTTTATGCCAGTGGAAAGAAAAACAGCCTATTGAGGTAATTAAAAATACAACTTAGTGATTTTCTATTAAATCTACAGAACTAGATGTAGAGAACTTTTTGCATGTACAGTAATTTCACGACTATAAGGCGCACGGGATTATAAGATGCACCTCCGGGAGCCAGCAGATTTCACAACTTCGTGCATTATATAAGGTGCACCAGACTATAAGGTGCACTTTTTTTTTTTTGCAGTGAGGAGCTGCGCCACGCACAACAAAGTAACGAAATAGTAATGGAATCGCGCAATAGCAGGGTTTACTGGCAGGTGCTCAATTTACAAACATTTTTCACAGATTGGCATAGACTTTAAACACAGCCCCAGGTACCCTCCCTATGCCATGGGCCTCAGCACTCCCGCCCGCCCCCAGCGCTAGCTGGCAAGGCACAGCTCAGGGCAGCCACGGCTCGCAGCTGTTCGGGGCTGCCCATGGTCTGGGTTGACTTGGGGTGGCTGCGGCTCACGGCTTCTGTGGCTGGTTGGTCCCTCCTTCCACATGCCACTCATGCTGGGCTGGCGGCGGTGGCTGCTCCCTGCCTCCTTCCCCATGCTGCTCGTGCCGAGCTGGCGACGGTGGCTCCCTGCCTTGTTCCCTGCACCGCTTGCACCACGCCAGTGGCTGTGGTGGCTCCTTCCCTCTTTTGCCGGGCCGGTGGTGGTGGCTGCTCCCTGCCTCCTTCCCTGCACCGCTCGCGCTGGGCCAGTGGCGGCAGCGGCTGCTCCCTCCCTCCTTCCCAACACTGCTCACACCAGGGAGGCAGTGGAGGCTCCCTCCTTCCCCGTGCCACTTGCACTGGGCCAGCGGCAGTGGCTGCCTCCTTCCCCGCATGGCGGCTGGGGCTGGCGCTGCCTCCCTCTCTCCCCGCGCAGCTCCTGCTGGCCACAGCCGCCCGCTCCCCTCACGACTTTGCGCTGCCACGGCACCACCCTCCCATTACGGCTCACACTTCTGGGTTGGCAAATATTGCAACTTTGTCCATTATATAAGGTGCACTTCCGGGTTCGGGCCAAAATTTTAGTCAAAAGGGTGCACCTTATAGTCGTGAAATTACTGTACCTTCAAAACTAACAAACATTTAAATTTTACAAGCATTTCAAACTGCAAAATCTGGCAAAATGAGAGACTAAACTGAGACTGTCACCTCTCAGCTGGTAGCCTTGTATATGCTCTGCAAAAAAACCCAACCATGCTATTGAAGGAAAATCTTATCACATAAGCCTTTCTGCCTGACAGAAGTTACAGTAATTTCACGGCTATAAGGCACACTCTTTTGACTAAAATTTTGGTCCGAACCCGGAAGTGCACCTTATAGTCCGGTGCGCCTTATATAATGTACAAAGTTTGGAAATTTGCCAATCCAGAAGTGTAAGCCATGAGTCAAGCTGTGAGACGGGACGGCGTCATGGGAGCGCCGAGCCGCGAGGGGGGGCTGGAGTGAGCGGCCACAGCTGGCAGGAGCCGAGTGGGGTGGGCGGGACCAGGCAGCCGCGGGCAGTCCCGCGCCACCCTGAGCCATGGGCGGCCCTGAGCTGTCCCAAGCCACAGGTGGTCCCGAGCAGCCCTGAACCGTGGGCAGACCCAAGCCACCGCAAGCTGCGGCGGCCCTGAGCCGCCCTAAACCGCAGCAACCCTGAGGTGTGAGCCATGGCTGCCCTGAGCCACGGCAGCCCTGAGCTGCCCTGAACCGTGGCAGCTGCAAGCCACAGCCACCCCAAGCCACGCCTCACCAGCCAGGGGCTACACCAATCTGTGAAAAATGTTTGCAAATTGAGCACCTGCCAGTAAACTCCACAGCTGTGGGATTCCGTTACTAATTTGTTACTTTGTTGCGCGTGGCATGGATGTTTGCTGCAAAAAAAAAAAAATGCACCTTATAGTCTGGTGCACCTTATGTAATGTACAAAGTTGAGAAATTTGCCGACTCCCGGAGGTGCGCCTTATAATCCAGTGCACGTTATAGTCGTGAAATGACCATACCTTTGCTTGTACTTAGCAGCAGTTTCAGAATACTGAAATACTTAGCAACATCATTCAGAAAAAAACCAAAAGTAATAGATATTTCAGATATAGCAAAGTGTGTATACTAGACACTGATCAGTAGAAGATACAGCTGGAGAAGAAAAGAAAAACTACTAGTTCAAAATGTCTCATAAAAAGCAAAGCTTTAAATCGTCAAAATTTAACAGATTACTTTCAACAAAATATCATCTTCTACCTTGCCATGCTTTGCTTCTGATCTGTGAAAGGATAGTACCAATGTTTTCAATTCCACAGCTGTCAGCATGTAAAAATTCCACAGCTGTCAGCATGTAAAAATTGATTCACGTTTTTTGAAATATCCAGTGTTCTCTTAAAACACCAGCTGAATTTTAATTTCAGATGATTATAATAACTGATCCCGAAAGAAAGAATTTTAAATACTCCAAAACTTAAGTTGTGGTTAAAAAGTACTGCTTAAATATAAAGATTACAATAGATTTTCTTTCAAGAGCACCTGTCACTTTTAGCAGTTATTTGACCAATGATTTTCAGATGAACCGAACAGTTCTAGTACATGATTTTATTATTTAATTATCTACCTCATCTAAAAAGCTGCAAACAAAACAGTGAAGGCAACACAAGCACATATGTTATGTGAACAGAGGTTGTGAAGTAAGGACCACCACACAATACATTTTTCATTCACTAACTAGACTCAGTAGCAACTTAAAAGCAAAGAAACAAGCCTTAATTTAGGCACACTTTCCATAACAAACATACCATAAAAGAACTGTATCTATTTAAATACATAAACAATGCACACAGTTTTAACACTGGGCTCTTTTTTTCCACCCAGTTATAACAGAACTTGAATACATGGTTTCATTGGAGCTATTAACCTTCCTTTTTTCTAATAAATGTCAGGAGTACAAATCTATTTCAGCTTAAAGGTACATAAAACTTGTTGGCACAAATATTGATACTATTTTCTGAATTACTACAAGTAAATTAATTTTAATGTCTCTCATGAACCACATAAGAAAGTCATTGTTTAATGAAATGCCATGTAGCTGAGGGAGATTATAGTACAAGAATTCACTAAAATCTTTTTATATCCACAAGGTGAAGTTAGCTAGATTTAACATTATCATATTCCTCTGTACAAATCCACTTCTCAAATATTCTTCATAAAGGTCAAAATGTTATACAAGCTTAAAAGCAAAGAAAAGATTGCTTGATTTCAGTATATTTTAGCACACTGTAGTTTAGCATCTAAGAGTTTTATCAGTCCTTAAAAATATATACATTTTACTTAATTTTTGGGGATAAGAATGGGATGACTCTTATATACTTAATTCTCACCACTTTTTATGTTGTACTCTTTGAGACAGAAGAATTTTTCAATATCTTTCAGATCTTTGATTTTTAAGTTATCAATAAAAATTTGAGCACCAAACACACTGTTCAAAAAAAGCACCAACACCTCCTAACTCAGGTGTAAGAGAAATTCCTGGTAGCAAAGGGAGAACAAAGGTGTACAGAAGTAGAACCAATTTCCTATTGAGTTCAGGTTTAACAAAATTCAAGTAAACAATACGTTGAAATTTATATAATTTGCATTCTCTTTGGGAAATGTATCTGTGCATACAGTTGAGTAAAGAAAAAGCTCTTGTACCTTTCTTTATGATCTGCATTACACCTTTGGTGAATGCACTGAAAATTACTGAACAGCTTTATATCACAGTCAAATATTTGTTGATGGAAACAAGGTAGGTAGGTGCTTTATTATATTTTATTTGAAAAACATATGAAAGCATGCATATTATTAATTAAAAGTTGACAGTTGTAGCTGGGAAGAATTGTTACATGACATTCCCATTCCCCAAGCTAACAAAACAAAATACCATCACCATTGTCAGCCAAAATGTTTTAAACCTGGCAGAGAAGGCAACATGTATGTACTGAGTGCAACCAAAACATCTGGCCCCCAAAGCTTTGGCAAAATGAATTATTGCCTCCATTTAAAACTGCTGCTTCCACTTTTATCTGAATGCACTCATTCTAATTTCACCTTTGTCTAAAAGGAATTTTGCAAGCAAGCTGGACATTTCCCATCTTGAGACATTTGGATTCTTTCATCAGCACTCATTTGCATATTCTTAGTAGTATGCACGAACTTTTCATTGATTTTAAGACTCCTACTGGCAGATAATACAGTACAAAAACATGAAAGTGAACATGCAAATTAAGACTTCCATTAATCACTAAATGCTACCAAGAAAAAGAAAAGAGAGATTAGGAGTAGATGGCAATAAAATGCTGCATGAAGCTGTCATCTCCTGAATCTTTGTGGTATGTAAAATTACAGATCTCCTCTCATGAGCACTATTGACATGTCTTGAGGAGGTAAATTACACATTCTTCAGTACGTGAACATTAAGAACTAAACTACAGAAACTTTATCTGTTGTGTGCATCCATACTGCCTAAGGAAAAGTAGGCACTCACATTTTGAAGTGAAATACAAGAGACTTGACCAAAACAAAATCAGGTAATATTTGTATTATACATATGGATTGCATTCTAAATTTAAAACTATATTCTAAGAGGAAATACATTTTTACATTTTAAAAATTAAAATTAATTTAATTTTATGTGTACCAAGAACTAACACTAAGAATAAGACAACAAATTCTATTTTAGTTTTACAAAAGACTGAATGGACATTTCAGAACTTTCCATAAAATTCACAGTCTGAAAATGTAGATAATTCAATCCTGCAGAGCACTTAAAATTAACGTCTTCAGGATAAAATTTCCAAACAAGTCCTTCAGGAGTAAACCCTTGGCCTTGTATTCAGTGAGCTCCCAGGACCAGTACACAAAGTCAAAGAAAAAGATTGCACAGATTGCATCTGTGATCTGGATGATGCTTTATAGCTTCCTACTTAGTCTCCTTTACCTTATTACATGTTTAAAGCTTGATAAGCATCAGAATCAGTTCCTTAGGTTACCAGCTGTCCAAGTACAATGTCTTAGGTACAAAACAAGATTTAACTTGGTCTCTCTTCCAACATCTCTACAGCCTGTTCCCACTCCTTACACAATACTTTGTCCCTGGTTTTGTGAAAGTTCTCCTCAGACAAGTGATGCCTGTAAATATTTCCAGGGAGGGTAATTTTATTAATTTTGGTCACAAGAGGTTTCTTTTTCTAGTCATACAGACTTAGGGTTGTGTAGGGTAACAAAGAAAGGGAAAGGAGGAGATAAGGCAACAGACTCTTCAGCACAGTCCTAAAAGTGAAAAGCCTGAGAGGAATAGGAAGGAGAGCTAGCCAAAACTTAAGCAGAGGACATGGATGTCAAAGTGCATACACAGGGTTTGAAAAGGAGACATGCGTGCCCAGCAGAGTCCAAGAGCAAAGAGAAAACAAAGTAAGAAATACTAAATAAGTTTCTAACCCTATACTCATCTTTTACTGTTCAGAGGAAACAGCAAGTATTTTAGAATTCCTGCAAAGTCTCAGGCTATTTGCTGGAATGATCAGCATCCATAATAGCATGAATTATAAAGTGAACACCCACAGAAAGAATGTACTGGGAAATTTTCAATCATCTGAACAGAAGACACACAGTGAAAGTACAGCACAGATCCTATAGGTCTAGGAAACTTCTAGACCAATCTTAAAGAGAAAAATTTGGGACAGAAATGCAATGAGCATTTCACTAAAGAGTGTCTAAATATCTTGAATTAAACTGCTCCTACTCAGACAGTTGGCTTCTATAGTGGTGTTTGTACTATTTACACTTTCCATTTCTTCTCATTTTTAACTAATTCAGAATTATTTTTTTTTTTTTACAGGAGGTAAAACAGAGGAAGTGATGAATTGAAATTCAGAGCATCCTACATCCCTCACACCCACAATACGTAGCAAAGACATGATAGTTCTTTGAACAGCTTCTATGCCCACAGCAGAAGTACCAGTTTTGGCTTTTTAAAATTCTACATCCACAAAACTGTTTATAAAGGTTAGACTAGCATTAGACAAAAGAGTACAGGTTTAGCCTTTTTTCCAGAATTCCCATGTTTATCTCTCAGAAGCACACACTACACACCCATTCTGCTTAATAAATGGACTGGGAAAAAAAGCATGCATGTATCTCTTCTTTCTAGAGAAATTCAGTACTGTTGAGCAATAGTACTCCCCAATTTAGTTTACCCACAAAAGTTCCCCAAACCACACTGCCGCCTGCTTGCTCCCTCTCCCCCTCCTCTTCCACCCTTCCCCACTTGTGGAAGGGATCCCAGGAGTATGGGGGACATGAAAGGCAGAGATCACAGCATGAGGTGACAATTTACTGGAAGCAGCAATGAGATAAGGAAACAAACATATATTAATACTAATAATAAAAGCATACAAAAGAGTAGGTAATTTACATGCAAAATGCTCACCAAAGATGATGTGAGATGACCACAGCCATGTTTTTTCCCAACCAAGCCACACCCTTTTTCTCAGAAGTCAGAGTTCCCTTCCCCTACTTCCAGCAAAAACCTGAGGTGTATTGTGTAACAACTGGATTCTGGCCACACCCTGTCAGCCACACCCCTCTCCTAGTGATTGTAAAAAAATTAACTCTGTCCTTGGTCAAAACCAGGACAAGTACTTAAGTGAAAAAGACTGTTACTCAATCTGCAAATTTTTCTTTCCTCTGTCAATTCTTTGTATTTGCTGACAATATTACAAATAGAAGATCTTGCAGTTGCGAAGATGAGGTAGTCAAGCAATAAAACTGTAAACATAGCTCATAAAACCAGGACTGGCCAGTTAATTGTTTCTTCTTTAAAATAAACCTGAACAGGATACCTTGATTTGAAAAGTGTATTTCAGGTCTGGCAGCTGTAGCTTTTTAGGTAAGTCCATATCTTCATGAGGGTATGTGGTATTTGACTTCAAGGTCTTGTCACACACAGCCTCCCAAAAATCTGCAACCTTCCAGGCACCACACTGTCAAATCACATGGATTTGTGCTAAATTTCTGAAGAGAGATACAGCAGAGGCTTTTTAGTACTACACATATCCCTATAGCACAAAGCAATTGGTTTGTACAGCAATTTGATTGAACACTGCAGTCTAAGACCATTTGTGAAAGGATGACTAGCCCACAGCCATCTCAGACAGTCTCACTGTCTGTGTTGTGCTCCTGTTAATTTCAGCCAAGTGCAGACAGAGTCTACTGAAGTGTCCTGGATGAAAATTCATTCACAGGAGAGCAGAGTTTCCCGAAGCTTCATACATGCTCCTTGGTGTCTGTGGTGCAGTGTTTGCATGACAGTCACAGAGAGCTAAGATGAGCACTGATGCCTAGAGAACTTTTGGATGAGGAAAAAGACCTTCAGAAAGCTGGAAAAATAGCATTCATCCATTCAAGCACCAGATTATTTAGTTAGGACAAGCCTAAGAGGTTGCTGCTCTCCTGCAGGAGACTCTTGGACTGACAAAGAATCAGAAACAGCTAGAGCAAGACTTGCCAATCCACTGTGGGTACTGAAGCAGCAGATGACAGAAACTGTTGATACTGTAGTTTCGCCATAGTTGGCAAACACTCCCAGTAGTGTTGAAACACATTTCAGGTCTTAATACCAGCCTCAGTTGATCACGGCAAAAATTCTAGGAATTAGTGTAATGATAGATAGTACAAAACGAGAATGTTTTCTATTTCTCTACTTATTCCATGAAGGGATATACTGGGCCTGAAGTTTTCTCTTTGCTCAGTATCATCTCCCTCAAGAAGAGCATCAAGCATAAAAAAAAAAAAAAAAAGAATGAGTTAAAGCAAGGATATTAAGACATTTCCTCAAAACATGTTGTAGACTTAATTTATTTGAAGTTTATTGATAAATTAAACCACAATAATATCTGTGTATAAGAACAATTTTTATTCCACCAATACTTTTAATCTCTTACAGAACTCATGCAAACTTCCAGCAAGCAGAATAGTCAAGAACAAGGAATTCCAGAGCTTAAATACTTGCTGCTTAAAATCTGTTTGCTACCAACTTCTGGGAGATGCCTCAGTATTTTTCTCTCCAAAAAACATATTGAATGATGGGTGATTTCAGGGATTCCTTGCTTATGCTGCAAAGTCCTGGATTTCAAGACACATTTAACCTCACATTTGGCTCAAGCACTTACCAAAAAATACCAACATAAACTGCTTCCCTTGTTTTTCTCCAAGAGTTGATCATCTAATTCTAAGGAAACACACGAGTTTCCCTGAAAATTTATTATATCCCAAATTTTCAGACAAGAATTTAATTCAGTAGCAGTTGGACAAAGTGGTTAATTATTAAGAGGTCCTCCAACTCTCTACTAGATTACACAAGCAATAATACAGGAAACCAAATACACCATACAAAAAGCAGTCTCATCACAGCGCCTCCAATATGTCGGTCAACTATTAGACCTACATATGAACACTGCAGTGAAATAATAATAAGCAAGTTTCACATTATTTAATGCATTTCATGCTGGTTATTCAATCACATGCTCCACAGGCACAAATATTTTCACATTTAACAGGAATAAGTCATCTCCACAAAAGCTTTACTTTTATTAAGTATTGACTTCTCAAACAAAATCTATTTTAAAAGAGGTTACTATAAGAATTCATAATTGTTATGCAGTTAAATAAAAGCCTGTCTCACCTAAAATGAAAGATAACAAATGACTTGTTCACATAGTCAGGTTTTCCATTAAAAATACAGAGCCTACATTCAATGTAAAATCATCTTGAACTAAAACCAAAATATTTACCTTCCCATTCTGCTGGAAAGTCACCAGTTTGATACTGATATGCTTCACGATTTACTGCTTCTACAAATCTTCTTTCTGGTATAATCTGCCCTATAGCAGAAAAAAAAAAGGAAGAAAAATACATATATTTACATTATATATTTTATAAATATAATTGTATGTAGTTATATATAATACATACTATATAAAATATAATTATGTAATTATGCTTATAATATATATTTATATATACTACATATTATACATTATGTATTTCCATATAAATTTATAATTCCTGATCACCTTATCATTTCAAAAGAACTGCATTTATTCACGTGAATGCAATGACATACAGGATGAAAACAAAAGATTAAAATACAGTGAAAATTATTGCCATCCAGATGCCAATCTGAAACATTATATTCCAGTAATTTCAAGAGAAGTTTCAATGTTCTATTTCCAAGTTGACTTGTATTACTGATGATGAAAAACAGCACTCAAAGCTCACTGGTTAGGTTTGCAAAGCAGTCACATTATCTCCAATCATCTGCCTTGTGCTTGTGAGATTTTTTACAACTGCTTATGAACTATATATATTTTTTGTTAGAAACCAAAAACCAGTAGGTAATAATCCGATAGAGAACATTCAGTGAATTAAAAGGGGAGACAGTGTGGTGAACCTGAATCTACATCCCACATTCTGATTCTAGTGTTGGCAAAGAATTAAAAAGTTCAAACAATATGGTGGTACACAGCAGACTGACTGTCAGATATTATACTACTGTATAGAGAAAGAAAATTGCAATTTGCTTTTAAAACTAGGAAGTACTGGAAATATATGCAAGGTTCCCATCCCTCATAGGGAAAAACGTAACAATATTCCCTAGGCTCTTTCTACTAGCTTTTTCTCTTCCTGGGGTGCTGATATGGAGAAGTTTGACATTTTGAGGAAACATGAAGTATATCTGCATAAAATATTTTATTTCATAATGAAGTGATTAATGCAGTTCATTCCTTCAGTATGCTTTCAACAAGTATTTCAACTGAACTTATTTTAAAACTGATACCAGTTGGGACTTGGAACCATTAGTAGCTAAACTCCACACTATTATTCATTATTAGGTATTTAATACAGTAAAGTAAGAACTTGAAATTGTGTTTCTAAGATTCTTCTTTACATTTACATATTATTTTAAATCAATACAATACTTTCATTCTTTCAAGATGTGCAATCAGGCAAAGAATATTTTGTAGAAGGACTTCATCTTCAAAATTAGATTTTTTTAAAATCAGTGTTGGAAGTTATATGACTGATACTTATTTGTTTTATAAATATACAATTCCATACTGCTGATGAAATTGTAGTTTGTACCTTGCTGTAACTTTTTTTTTTCCAACAGCACCATGGAAGATTTAATTTCTTACACTGTTTATGTACAAAGCAAAACAAAACAACAGAATTACTTTCTTCCCATAGAGAAGATTTCCAGAAAAGCTGAAGAGGTATCTAATAGGGCTCATCCTATAAAAGTCTCAGAAAAAAAACACTCTTCTCCAGTCTTGTACCATTAGAACAGCACCTTTTAAAAAACTGTCCACAATTTGAGTATTACACCATCTGAATAAACCACCATTAGAAAGAATAGTGAGAACTGTTTTTTTTTTCTAGCTGCCACCAGAACTTGTGATTGGTAGTATTTAAGAAAATATTCCATTTCTTATTCTGCTGCAACCTTTCATAAAATTCACATAAAAATTCATCCTTCAGATCCCAGAGTCAAATCACACTTTTGAGCCAAACTCAGAAACTATTTCCCAAATGTGTTCTTTTGAATACTGCTGGTGGCTTTCAAGCCTTTCTGCATTTGTGATGCACACATGACGCTAATTAACTTCAATTGTCTGATTTGCCTTGTCCCCATTTTTTTTTTTGGCAGGCAGACCACCACTGTCAAATAATTTACATAGGCTTTTGTAGGGAAGATCACACCAAGGCCTCATTAGATGTAATTAAAACATTTTTACAGTTTAGGGAAGGGGTTTTCATACTGAATATTGAAATTATTCACTGTTTTGCTTCCAATTAATTCATTCCCTTATTTTCAAACAAATACAGTAATTTCACGATTACAAACCGCACGGATTATAAGCCACATTTTCGGGGTGTCAGCAACGTATAGGTCCTCATCCACAAATAAGCCGCAACGGATTATTAGCCGCACTTTCGTTCATAGTGAGGATCCGTGTGCAACTTTCACAAATTTGCCAACTAGTAACAGAATCACGGGATAGCGGGATTTACTGGCTCGGGCTGGGGCCAGGCAGGCTTGGCCTGCTCATGGCTGCGACGGGGCGGGGTGGCCCAGTTTGGCGCTACGGCTCGGCGGGGCTGCTCAGGGCCAGCCGGGTGGTCCTGCCGCTGCCACCGGGCTTGCTCACCCTCCCCCACCACCTGCACTGCCGCCACCACGTTTGGTCGCCCTGGCTGGCACTGCCGGCCCCCGCGCCGCCGGGCTCCCCACGCTGCTGGCCCCAGTTCTGCTGGGCTCCCCCACGGCACCAAGCTTCCCAGCTTTGCCGTGCTCCCCTGCACCGCCAGGCTTCTCAGCTCTGCCATGCTCTCCCATGCCACCAGGCTCCCCCACGCTGCTAGCTCCGGTTCTGCTGGGCTCCCCCGCACCTGCGGGTTTCCCTGCACTGCTGGCCTGGGCTCTGCTGCACCTGCCCCCCGCCCCCCCGCCCCCCCCTCTTCCGCCATGTTGCTGGCCCGGGCTCTGCCAGCCTCCCCTCCACCCCGCTGCGCTGCTAGATTTCCCACCTCTGCCAGGGCCAGCCAGGCTCCAGCTCAGCTTGGGGCTGCCGCGGGCTCTCACTTCCGAGTTGTCAACTTTTAGAATATTGTTCATATATTAGCCGCTCCGGATTACAGGTTGCACTTCCAGGTATGGACCAAAACTTTAGTCAAAATGGTGCGGCTTCCAATCGCGAAATTACTGTACTTGGGTTTTTTCTACAGCAATGCAAGAAACTTCTCTTGTAAGGGCACACATATGAAGCAATTAAAAACAGCACCAATAGAACAGTTTTATCTTTAAAATTATTCTCATTTTCATGTGACGACTGATGTTAGAAACACTGAAGAACCATTAATGATTCAAACTGGGATTATATACATAATACAATATACCCCATTGTGTCTTAAAACAAAAAGCAGGTCACTTCAGAAAGAATTTACTAGAAGTACAGAATATTGACATAGAATATCAGACATAACATCCTTTCACATTGAACAGCAAGGTAGCCAAGATTTGCAGTTCAAGCCTGCAAAAGGGCCAAGAAGCCTATATACAGTAATTTCACGATTATAAGTTGCACCTGATTATAAGCTGCACGTCCGGGTCTCAGCAACTGTCTTGGGTTATAATACAGAGTGTGATAAAAGGTATCTATTCTATCACCATCTGTTGAGGATGGGGGCAGTAATCCTTATCTCCCTGGGAGATATTCTGCTAATGGGCCATCCATTGAAACCAGGTGGGCCATTGTCCTTTATCTTTTCACAACCCATCCTTCCTCCAGAGAGTCATTTTCTGCTAATGGCCCATTGAGTCCCACTGGGTGATTAATAAAATTACTGCATCCCATTGAAGTTGCTCCAGCCAGGGGGAAGAGCCCAACATTTTATACCAAGATAAAAACAGAGATTTTGGTACACTAAGGTGGCCCCTTTTTCCACTGGACTCCAGAGGAAAACCAGATTTCTCCACATCACCACTGGACCTTTAGAGGGAAACTGCACCTTGTACAGGA
>PYHW01009486.1:13227623-13253680 GCA_013186435.1 Turdus rufiventris
TGTACTCTGACTTTGTCAGGGTTTGGAGTTTGTTTCTTTGTAGTACTGTATTTCTATTTTAATTTCCCTAGTAAAGAGCTGTTATTCCGAGTTCCCATATCTTTGCCTGAAAGCCCCTTGATTTCAAAATTATAATAGTTTGGAGGGAGGGGTTTACATTCTCCATTTCAAAGAGAAGCTCCTGCCTTTCTCAGCAGACACCTGTCCTCCAAAGTGAAACAGCAACTTTTTGTTCTTTGTCCATATATAAGCCGCACCTGATTATAAGCCGCACTTCTGGGTTTGGACCAAAATTTTAGTCCAAATAGTGCAGCTTATAATCATGAAATTACTGTAATTGCCAGATCTTTCAGCAAGTGACACAGTATTTACATTTGTTACAGTTTTATACTTCCTTCATATATTTTCTCTAAACCTTTCAGTCCCCATCTATGGAAGAATCCCTGCGTCATGACTTAAGTGAATTCACACAAAAGACCCAAAACAAAAGTGTTTAGCAGAAGTTTTGCGACCTGCTGGCAAACGAAGGGGATACTCAAAGCCAGCAAAGGAAACAGTCAGTGAAACATAAAGGGGTAGCCTACCTTATCCACAGATTAAGGAGCCTAGAAACCAAGTTATATTTTCACAACAATACCCATCATTAACAGTAGATATGCACAGATGTTATAAAATTAATATTTCGATTTTTCACTAACTTCTAAGGAAGAGTCTTTCTACAGCCAAAATATCCTAGTTAATTCACTGCATCCACTGAATATTACATACATGTAGTTACATTTAGAAAAAGTCTTTGAAGAACCTTCCAGATGAAAACAAATAATGAATCCCAAAATTGTATTCTATAAGTAAATTATTAGCTGGTGGAGTCACCATCCCTGGATGTGTTTAAAAAAAGATTGGATGTGGCACTTGGTGCCATAGTCTAGTTGAGGTGTTAGGGCTTGGGTTGGACTTGATGATCTTGAAGGTCTCGTCCAACCTAGTAATTCTGTGAATTCTGTGAATTACTACTCTGATACCAATGTCTAATAAAAATAAGTATACACACTATTCTAAAGATCTTCAGCAGTCCTAGATTGATTTTCACTGTTTACAAAATCATTATTTGAAAAAGATTTCATGTTATTTCTGGAACAAGTTTGTACAATGTTCACAGCTAAACAAACTATGGAACACATAATTAGTGAGAACAGAAATGGGACCAGCAACAGGGAACTGGATATTTCTGGTACCTGAACTGAGCTAGCTGAACAAGAGTCCCTGAGAGATATAAAATACCTGCATGGTTTGCAGTCAGCAGATGGAAATGGGATTTCCCTCTCACACACTACTATGTGACAGTAAGAATTCCCATTCAAACTGAATGAATATCAGATGTTCATGAGAACTCAGGACCAGGCCTCTTTCAGCTTGCCGATTTGCAATGCCTGCATGCTAAGAGTCCATGGAAGAAACACTACACTAAGATTTTTTTTTTTAAATGCACAGACTGAATATACAGCCTTTGTGAATTTAAGGCAAATGGCCTAAATACCAGTTTGAACAGCAGTGCTCTAAACTTCATGATGAAAGAAGCATTTTTAAAGCATACCTTTTTACTGAAGTGCTATGCACTTTGAAGAGAATAAATTGTACTTCATTTGCTAATAGCAACCCAACATAAACTTCACCAACTCAAAACAAAGGTTTCTAAAATTTTTTTCAGCGGTAACTTACAACACTAAAGGAACAGGTCACCCATTTCTTTCCTATTAGGTAACCACCAGATAAACTAGTTTTTGCTAAATGGGAAGAAGTGCTTAAATTACCAAAGCAACTGCACTATGAGCAGTTCTTCATACAAAGCAGAGGAAGAACTACTTCTCTAGAAGTAACAAATGTAGATTTACGTATCTATAGGCTGCGGGAGCAGCCCACCACTATCAGAACGAGATAAAGGGTTTTCATCTCTACTGAAGAAGGGAAAAAAGTTTGTTGTAAAAGATAACCCTTTTAAAGGTATTATTTTGTGAAAGCCACTACCTTTCCTTTGCAAAGATTTTCAGCTGAGGGAGTCTGTTCACTGATAACTGTCTTCATGTTACCTCATGGTCATAATTCCAGTGATTCTGCAATAACTATATTTGCCTTAGGAAAGACATAAATATTTAAAAATAGAACCGTTTCCAAAAGATCTATGATTTTTTTTCCAAATCTAGATTTCTATGAGGTTAATTAACTTTTGCACACAATAAATACAGTATTCTGAAATACAAAAACATTAAGTACTTGCACTGAACATCTATCACTTACAGATGTAGTTATTTCTCCAATAATTAAAACACTTGAAATAATCTAAAATGCTTTATGCTTTATAAAATCGTAACAGAAACACATTTCAACTTTTAAGAGCAGCAAGGCCACAGATTTCAATGGTTCTGATTTCCATTAACCTGAAATGAACCAGATTTCCAGTTTTACAGCAAATTGATTTCCAAACTGATTTCCAGTCTTATAGCAATGCAGAATCAAGCAATATTAAACTTGTTAAGTGCTGGCTCAACAAGCCCAAAAAAGCTGTAAGTACCAGGCACTCATGGTCAAAAATTGTGTTTCAATATTTCTATTTCTATTTCTACATTTTACATTTTAATAGCAATATATTTCGCTTTCCAGAGTTGCCTGCAAGTACTAATTTCTTCCCAAAGGAAGACATGTTTCTTCAGACTTCTACTGAAAGTCTGAAGTCAGGGAAATTGCTTCCATTTTTGGGAACATTTACTGTCAAAGAAAAAGACTCACATAAACTACAATCATCATAGTCCCTTTTCACTTCCCAAAAGAATTGCCAGCTGACAAAGTCAGTAACTTCCTCTGGGATTAGTGCTCATGGAGTTTATATATGTTCACACAAATCTTACATTTTGAAAACGTGCTGTATCTTAGACTGTGGCAGTTACAGTAACATTCATTCAAGAAACAATTTCCTTCAAGGGACAGACAAATCCCTCTGCTAAATATTCACTGCCATTGCAGCCCCTGAGCTCTCTTCATCTGGCAGCAGGAGGCAGCGTCACCAGTTCCCACTCCCTGCTCACTGGCAAGCTCTACGTCTTCCTCCTCATCTGTGAAGCCCCATACATACCATGTCTTTGAAAAGAAGCACTGTTTTCTAAATGAGTCTACAATAAGACCACTGGAATTATGTAACATCACATTCTTTTGGAAACATAAGTGCAAATGATACTAGCACAAATGGCAATTCCTTGAAGAGCTGATAGAAGCTCAGTGGTCTGTCACAGAGAAGCTTTCTCCCAACTGTTCTTTTGGTTTCTTTTGGTCTATCAGATTCAAGAAACGCTTTTCTACCAATTACTGTCAAAATGTGAATAAATCCAAGAATGAGGTGCTGAATTTATTCTGTAAATGTATGGAAAATGGCTTAAAATGGGAACTTAGCAAGTATAAAGGGAATTTAGCAAGCAGATAGCACACAATAACTTGTACTGTCGTAAATAAAAACATAATGCAGGGAGATAAACAAAAAGGCAGAGATACAGGGAAGAGAAACAGATAAATGACAGCAAGGGAATGAATTGTAAATATAATGGAAAGTCACAGCCATGAAAAACATCCATTCTGCAATATGACCCAACACATTAGTGATAAGGACTGGTTTGGATGACTCATTACATTTCAATTAGAAATCTTTTGCAAAAGCTCACTTACCATCTCCACTTTTTCCAAATCAAATAGAATTATTACACCTAGTTGCACATACTTGCTCAGGGTAATAATGCTACTTTTGGGGTTTAGTGTATTTTAATGAATTTTACAAAAGGATTATGGTAAGACTTGCAAAGAAAATTAATTTCATTCATTCATTCAATGAAAATTCATTCATTCATTCATTTTCAAAGAAAATTCAGAAGGTCTGAACACAATTACACTAATACTGTACTGCACTTAAAGGATTAAAGAATACTGGTACTACTATTTTACTGTGTTTGCTTCTCATTGTGGAGGTTAGGGAAAAACACTCATCAGTTTCAGCCACAGTCAACACAATAGTTCAACTTCCGAAGAAAGCTAGGTAAAGTACTTAAGATGTATTTACCCACTTCATGTGTATGCATATCCTACAAGCATTTAACAAGTCCTAAGTGTTACTCTTTTTTTTTACAAAATGGTATCTTTCATTTATACAGAAATTAGGAATGTTTAGTTTATTTGATTAGAGTTCTAAGATAAACAAGTTAAACACATATAAGCAATAATTTAATTGATATTTAGCAATGTAAAATCATTTACCATTCAAGAGATTTGTTTTTTTAAGCTCTCTTCAAAAGTTTGTTTCTTTAAGCTGGCCTCTGTGTGTGCACCCATTAGTTAAGGGTGCATGGGTTACTTTCCAGTAACACCGATCTGGAGAAAAAAAGTTCATGGTTTAGCTGGTTTGGTGGGCTCAGGGTGGTGTAGGTGGTGAAGAAATGAAAAAAAAAAAAAAAAAAGCCCAAGGAATTGCATACCTGATCTGCTTTCAAAGGTACTTCAAGCAGAAAAAGACTTAAAGTGCAGTAACTGAGCACAAGGACTAACAGTAAGTCAAAGTTTTTTACATCTGAGTCAACACATTTATTTTTCTACTCAACTCTCAGATTTTGTGTGGTCTCTCTTCAATTTAGAAAGAGCAAATGCATAAAGTCCGCCTTGAGAGTTTTCCCTCTTCTAGTTTCACAGTCCCAGTTTAACTAAATTGTAGACTAAATAGAAAAAACCTGAGGTCTATCTACGTTCACAGTGTGTAAGTACCTAATCAAGTACTTAAACACCTATTTGAGTGCTCATTGATTTAAGAGTATTGCACCGGGTGCAACTATTTGAATAATTGTCAGTAAGGCTATACAAAAATTTCTATGTGAAAGCATTTACCCTGATGCCAGAGCAAGAAAAGAATAAAGAACACTTTTGGATGGTAACCTTCTGAATTGTATAGCTTATAATACAAGTGTTTAATACACAGAGTTTGCAGCCACCAAAACCACAAGCTGTGATACTTATAAACATTATAATAAAAAATTACAAAGCTACAGTCATTTCAAGACTACAAGGCACACCCTTTTGACTAAAATTTTGGTCTGAACCCAGAAGTGTGCCTTATATAATAGTCGCGAAATTTGCCAACCTGGAAGTGTGAGCTGTGAGCCGAGCCACAACGGGGGGTGGGACCAGGCAGCCCCTGGCCAGCAGAAGCTGCGTGGGGAGGGAGGGAGAGGGCGGCCCCGCACCACCCCAAGCCGAGGGCGGCCCCGAGCCGCGCTGCCCCCGAGCCGTTGGCAGCCACAGCCAATAGGGGCAGGCAGGGCTGCAGCTGATAGGGGCAGGCGGGGCCAGTGGGACCATGGCTGGCACGGGCAGGTGCGGCCAGCGGGGCTGCAGCCATCATGGGCAGGCAGGGCCACAGTGCTGAGGCCTGCAGGGCTACAGTTGATAAGGGCAGGCGGAGCTGTGGTGCCCGGGCCAACGGGGCCGCGGCCGATAGGGGCAGGCAGGGCTGTGGTGCCACAGCTGGCAGGTACAGGCACAGATGCGGCTCTGGGGCTGGTGGGGTTGCAGCCAATAAGGTACAGGCGGGGCTGCAGCTGGCAGGGGCAGGCAGGGCTGTGGCCATCAGCCGTGTAGGGGGAGCCGGCGGTGGATCCTTGCTGCAAAAAAAAAGTGCGCTTTATAGTCTGGTGCGCCTTATATAACGTACAAAGTTGCGAAATTTGCCAACTCCTGGAGGTGCGCCTTCTAGTCCGGTCCTGAAATTACTGTACTTTGTTACACTTTATCAATTTAATCTCTAAAATGTGAACTCTCAGAAATAAAGATACTATCAGAGATTTTCATTTTGCAAAGTTGCTCAATTAACCTAAGCAGCATTCTAACCCATTCTTCTCTGGTGTGAGCAGCTAATATGTGATCCCCATGTCTTTACATTAAGATGTCACACAAGCACTTTAATTCTTAAATATCAAGACTACATTAATTGTGTCTCACCATACTAAACCACAACTCTGCATTGTCCAGCTCCCTTTTTAGTTTCCGCAACACTTGAGTGCCTACTGACCTCGAAACTCATATTTGTTGACCTTCCTTAACTGCAGCAAAGGATAGCAGCACCAGAGCAGACTACAAACTATGAGGAAAAGGCTTTCAGACACTGCTTGGTGTGTGTTTCTGCCTTTGAGAGCTGCAGGCAGAAATCTCTAACACCAAGATTAAAGAAAGTACCTCAATACTGAACTTCTCTCTCCACAATATTAAGATACACAGATATTCTGAAACAAAGTTGTTAACGGATTGACGACAATGATACCGCTTTACTGCTTCTATCAATAAAGAAGATACTTCAGAAATATTTTATTTTTTCCTTCTCCTGACCTCCTTCTTCCATAAAGACAGACATATACAAAATACTGTAACCAAAGAAGATAACATTTGTTATATTCTGTTATAGCGTTTGTCTCAATGACATTTCTTATTAACAGTTTTGATAACATGAATTTGCTTTATGTGAATGCATTTTTTTTAATGACCATCATAATGAGACTTGTTACTCAGAGAAATAAATTCAATTCTTACACACTCTCTCCTATCTGTGTATGTGTATGAATGAGAGGAAGCATGCCACAGATGACATGAGATTTCCATCCCTAACAAAGATAACCTATTCTAGTATATTTCAATAACATTCATTTTCTATACTGGGAATTTATTACACAATAAAATTAGATGTATGATAAAATTTCTGTAATTGTCAGTAAGAGTCTTATTTTTCAGTTTAAGAAACTTCTGATTTACAGTTGCATTTTACATACTGTACAGATGACTGCATGTATATTTAAATATCAAAATTTAGACATTTTTAATTCAAATCAACTGTTAAACTGAGAAATCTTTCCTTTCTGGCTGCCTATATTTCTTTTTAATCGTGGTCAGTATAGGACCTTATTACAAGTAATTTGTTACTATAGGGCAGAGAAAAAAATGCTAGCCTCACAAGTTTTGTCATTTTCCCCCCCACTTTCCCTGCAGGCTGCTATTGTTGATGGCCTTTATGGAAATATAAATTCAATCAGCAGCTGCAAATTTCATGAGACGTCCATCTTCATGCTGAATTTCTAACTGAGTGTCAAAACAATCTGTGGATTTCTCCCTGATGAAACACACTTTGAATTGTAAATTTCTGCAATTTTCTCATGTTAGAATTTGAGCTGCACTAAAATAGAGCCAGCCCAGATATAGTGCCTGCCAGATTGAGACAAGTAATTTTCCCCCTCATTATCTCAACTCTGACATTGAAAGGGTTAAAAATAACCCACGAAAAATGATGTTTCTTTTTTATTTTACATCTAAAATAAAAAATCCCATTTTTTCTTTTTAGAAGAAAAATAGGTAGGTCTCCAAAACACTCCAAATACTCTCAAATAAATTATTTGAACCTGCCATTCATTTTTCAGTATTTTGCAGTGATAAACCCCCAGAAATCAGGTGCAAGAGAACTTAAAGAATTTCCCATGGTGCCAAAATAGTTCATAGAGACAGTTTGTTTCTTCTAAGTCCCAACTTACATTAAGTAAGTTGATGGGAAACAGAAAATAGATGCATAAATTACAAACATCAAGACTTTAGTAGAGTTTTGAACTGTTTACTGTCCCCTGAATACAATAAAACAAAAAAAAAGTTTCTCGTTCAATTACTGCTTGTTATAATACTTCAGGAGGCACACATAGCTTACTAAGTATATTATAGCACTTCAAATACTTTGCTTTAGAGAAACATTTGTTTCTCTCTTCTGCAATCACTGACACTAAATATATAAAACAATACTGCTTTACCAATTTGCAATCAAACTAATTTGTCTGTTTATTATATAGAAAGAAAGAAAAAAATCACACAGAAAAATTCACTATTAATAGTTTATCTACTCATGTAGCTGAGAACTAACTGACTTTCTGTTTGTTTTCTTCTGTCTGACGATAAATGTTGTGGTGGGATGGGTGAAGGGTTTACTGAGCTGCATTGCACCACGCAAATGGTGAAGAAATGAAATGAAAAGAATGAAAATGAAAAGAATGAAAATGAAAAGAATGACAGTGTATTGGATGTTTTAGTATAAATACTACATTGTAAAACACTTTATTGTCTTTCAGATGGGCACCTTCTTTTGTATACATCAAACTTTCAGTTCATTATCAGGATGAGGAAAGAAACCTAAAAGTGAGCTATAGAGTCATTCCATCGCAAAAGACTTTTAACCTAAGGTTTTATCACTGTATCATTTCTACTCCCTTTATCACTACAGCATTTCTTCAGCTGAGTCATTCCCTATTCCCAGCCACCTCCCTCAGTTACCTGCCCTGAATTCTGGTTTATGTGAACTGGAATGAACTGAGAGTTGATCACAATTCCAAGCCCCCAAAACTGATCTATACACTTTCCCAAACTGGTTTCTTAAACTTAAGTAGAATTCAATGATTTAAAACCAATAAATATGCAAGAGCACTAGTCTATGTAAAAAATAAGGTTAGTCACCAAAAAAACACCCAAGGAAAGAATGCTGGTATGCAGCTGGAGAAGGACTTGCACTAGTTAGGTGAAATCTTATGCTATGGCAAACAGGCAGGTCAGAGGGGCATGTCGCTCAGAGGAAAACTACTGGACTTCCTACACTTATTAAACTGACCCTTATAAACTTGCTATTCTTAGAATGTTCCCTACTCAGCATGACAAAAACACCCCTCAATTTTGCTGAAAATGTTACAACAGAACTCTGATTTAGTTTCATTGAGTTACAACATCCAGATCAAATAATCCTGATACTTCCACTTTTACACTGTCATATACTTATTAGCTTTAACAGCAAAACAAAGACACACACCAATTTCTCCTCTAATAGAAGTAATTTTATATAGTGAAGCAGATGTTCTGTTACACATGGTCACAAGTCACAAGTTTTAGCTATAAATTCAGCCTGGGTAGGTAGTAAGAGCAGTAATTACTGCATGTATTATAATAGCCATCATTTTATTATTGAAAATTATTTAGTTACTTTTATCTGTAGAGCCTACCAGAAAGGAAGGTAGCAATAACAAGATAATCTAGTTCTATTTCTCAAAATACTGAGAGTACCACTGGTAAGAGTTTGCAATAATTGCAAAGCTCAGGAACAAAGAATCTTTCCTAAGGTATTAATCACTGTATAATAACTGCCCTCTTTAGGATTTAACTTTATTTTGCATTATTTCAAAACCTCACCATTTCTCAAAACAATTACTTTTATTTTATCCATATCTTCCACGTTCTAGGCCATGACATTTTATTAAAAGTGCAGGGTGCTGAAGCACTTCCAAAGGAAGACAATTAAACTTTCATTGAATATATTAAAGTGCAGAGTTTTCCCATTTATGTGTGGAGTCAGGCTTGCTCACCTCTAGGCATCCTACCAAAGCTGAAAACAGCAAAGTACAGTAATTTCACGATTATAAGCGGCACCATTTTGACTAAAATTTTGGTCCCAACCCAGAAGTACAGCTTACACTCAGGAACGGCCAATATATAAACAAAGTTCAGAAATTTCCCAACCCAGAAGTGCGAGCCTGCAGCAGCCCTGAGCCGAGCTCGTGAATTGAGCACCTGCCAGTAAAACACGTGATTGCGCGATTGTTACAAAGTGGTTACTCTGTTGCACAGCGGGGGGAGGCGGGCTCTTGCCATCCCTGCAGCAGGGGGTGGAGGCAGGGGCTCCAGACTCACGGCCTGGGGGGGAGGCGGGGGCTTTGGCCCCACCGGCCCTGTAGGGGGAGCGGAGCTTGCGAATTGAGCACCTGCCAGTAAAACCCACAATGATGTGATCGCTACAAATTGGCTACTTAGCTATGAACAAAAGTGCAACTTATAATCCAGTGTGGTTTATATATGGACAAAGAACAAAACGTTGCCGACACCCGGAAGTGCGGCTTATAATCGTGAAATTACTGTAATTCAAAACTTAGGGAAGTAAATGAAAGCTGAAAATAGTGTTAATAAACCACACAAAGCTGCATAAAAGAAAACGCACAGTAGTACAAACCCAACTGTGATTCTTTAAAACCTAGTATGATCTCTGTATTGCCCCAATGCCATCTTCTGCACTGTAAAGCCACTGAAGAAGTGTGATTCCATTTTTCCTTCCAATATAACCTTGGATGACACTAAACTTACCTTTTGGCAAGGTATCAGAAGTAACACAAATAAATAAAAATTTTAACTTTTATAGCATTAAGGTGCATCACCTGTAGATTGTATTACTTTCCTCCCACATTAAAAGCTTTGTTCTTAATTTAATAACATCTCTTACACACATGTGTAGAAGTTAAGGAAGATTTCCTTTTTCTCACCTTCTTCCTAAGACAGCTAGAAAAGATTGTAAACGGCAAGGCAAGGCTGCTTAAAAAGGTTGGGAGCACCCTATGCAGCTGATTTTTAAAATACAGCATAATCATGGCTAATACCAGAAGCAGGAAAAAGTGAAGTGAATAATAAAAAACCAAAAAGATCCATTACTTTCTCATCCCAAGTATTCTGTTGCAAGGCAGTCTTATGTAATCTAATAATTCCATTCACAAAACTTGAAAAGTATCTTGTTGAAAATTGATGTGAAGTTTAACAAAGTCTTATAAAGCAAACACTAAATAGTTTCCAATGTAGGCACACACAGTGGTTAAAACTGTTATCTGGAGGACAGTCAGTTGATTCACCTTAGGCATAAAATACACACCCTCTCTGGAAACATGAACTCTCTTATGTTCTGCGTGACCTTCTCTCCTTTGATAAGGAAGCAGGGATGTGATACACAAAGAATACTGCAACAGTGTCCAGTGCCACAACCTTGTACCTAAATTCTCTCAGGAAAAGCCTGTGGAAAAGCATTTGGGCACCAGCAAGAAGAGAAAAAAGAAACATTACAATTGTTTCCGTTGAGATAGAAGGAAATAGAATCACATCACTTCCATCAGCAGATGGATCCCTAGAGAAAAATTGTCATATTAACCCAGTAAAGTCCCAGGGAAATTAAAAAGTGAATGGAAATGTCAGTTTATCCCTCAGGCAAAACCTGATTCATTTCTAGAATTCTATAAGCATTGCTTAGATAATGGCATCTATAATAACACTACATCACCCTGAATATACACAAGGTTTATCTTTTAAAAGGAAACATCATTAATATCCAGCCTCCCAAAAAATGTTTCTCAGTATAATAGAAATTTGTGTGCAGGTTTCCAGAAATGCTTGTGGTTCCAGACCTTTGAACCATTACCAAAACTTTAAGAATAATCATTGCTCAGTGACCTCCAATATCACTATTTATGATAGCCTCAAAAGCATCATGGAGTGATGACATGCTAATTAATGCGTAATCAAGCAAACATTATTTTTCTGTTATTCTATGCATTAAGTGTAATTTTCAAATATTTTTCATCAATAAGATGATGAACAAAAAGAATTTAGAATCGTTGAAAGATCCTAAAGAAGCAGCGTGCATAATATAAGAGTTCTCTAAACCTTGATGTAAAAAGGAAGTTGTTTCCTGTGACAATCCATCTGCTCTACACAAACTTCCCTCCCTGAAGGGCATGAGTCTTATAGAATTTAGCAATCAACAACATAGACAGAGATGTTAAAGGCTCTCTAAGTTTAATTCCTCTTGTAAGCTGCATCACAAATAGCAGGTTCAGAGCATTGCCCTACAGAGAAAGTATTGAAATGAGAGCACTGAAAAGGAAAACAGGACTCCCATCCAAGGCTTTCTACACCTTTGGAATAAAAAAAAGAGGCAAGCATAGGAGTTCCACCTTTTTTTTCTGAAGGTAAACAGTAGAAGTCCTGTCTCTGATACAGGGTAGTAGCTATCAGACTGATCCAACACCATATCTTATATATCCATCAGCCAAGTTGTCTTCGAACAATTTTTTTCACCATTTTATTTTCTTTAGGACCTATGAAACATCTATTAGGTATACTATCTAAACACTTGTTAATACTATACTGAAGAAACTACCAGTCACTTTCCTTGCTGTTTTTCAAATGCAGACATGCTATTTGCTAGGTCCTCATAATACTTCAAAAAATATTCTAATGAGTAATAATTCTACTGTCCACATTAAATATATTTTGCATCCTGACTTTCATTTTACAACAAGTTGCAGGTTCTTTTTCTCTATATAGAATTAAATACTGTGTTTCAGTCCTCTTTCATCTTCAGCCATTTTTTACTCGTCACATTTACCCAAATCTTAAGATGCATTCAATAGCCTCTTAACTTTTGAGCCAACTCTAACTCACTTTTTATACTTTTGGCCAGCTTCATTATGCTGTATCTTTTCCGAATTAGCAATGTCACGTTTTTTTTTTTAGTCAGCTCAATTTTCCTTCTAGTTCCCTCTTTTCTTCCCAGTTTAGTTGAACTGACTGAAACAATTTCATTTAGTCCAACTAGGGACAACATATATACTAAATTTCATTTAGTCCAACTGCAGACATATATACTTACACATTCAAATCCAGAGTTAACACATTCTTGAACCTCATTGCACAGAAATGGCTCAGTATTTTACAGAAACAGCTCAAAATCTCTGCATCCATACTTGTTCACTTACAAAATGCATCAGAGCCTCACTATGTCAAAGTCCAAGGGTTTGTCATCTTATTCATGCAGACTATCCATTCTTGCCTAGAAATCATCTCCTATAAACTGTTTCAATTTCACTAGCAGTTAGGAGGTCTTCTATCACATACAATTTCATGATAGCATAATTATTTTAAAATACTAATATTTTATTAAATAATGTTGATTTAACCTACTGTGTGAACTTTAACATAAAAGTTTCAGTCTGCCAATGACTCTTCAAAAATCTGAATGCCTTTTGAAAATACTCAAAATAAAGCAATACTGAATAAATGGCAAACTGCCATCTAAGAACACAAAACTTTCTAAATTCACAGAAATATTACCTTCATCGTCTGCAAGCTCCTTCAGCATGACAGAAGGCAAACTACAGAACATGCCTTGGGAAACAGCCCTGAGAAAAAGAGGCATGTGTAGCTATTCAGAGATATGCTGGCTACAGATGAGCCAGGTAGTAAAAAGGGGTAAAATGTTATTGCTACTTGTGAATTTTTACTAAAATTATGCACAGTGGTTGCTATACTTTTCACAGCTTGAGGGTATGAGGGGGAGGTAGGTGAAAAGTCTAGTGAACGCTGCATATATATCATAATTTATGTGGCCACTGCAGAGCCAAAGAAGTGATAGAAAAAAAAAACTTCGTAATTTGAGATAGATTAGTTTTACATATAAAATCACTTCTTTCTGAAAACTGTACTAGGAGTCAACTTGGTAAAAATTAAACTTCAAAAACCAAAAAAACAACAGAATATGCTGTCAAATTATACATATAGAAATTATAATGTGCTTCAGAGAGTAAATGTTGTTCTACACAATTGAACAGGTGGAATGCCTTATTGTTTGTTAGCTGGACCAATATCTAAAATATAGTTCAAATTAAACTGAAAGATACTGCCTTCTAAGAAGAGGTTCACCATCCCAAAAATAATGAGTGCTGTAGAGATTGAGTGACATCACTATTCACATTATACATTTATGCAATAATTAAACAAAATGTTATAGATCAATACACAGTGGTTTAATTTGAGGGAAAACACCCACATTTCATATTGGTAGTTCTCATGCGTAAACAATATTTTGTGTCTCTGTTTAGGAGGAGTCTGTGAGATTTAGCAATTTGGTGTCTGGTGGTTATTTGCTGTTATTTCTTGCCCATTGCTGCTCCGCTTGTTAGTAAACTGCTATTTTTTCCTTTGTATCTACTCATACTCACTCCTTATTGGTGAAATTGGTTGAACCTGTAAAGGAAGGGATTGGTTGAAGCTACAACGGAAAGCAATTCATTCTGGAGTGCTCATCTTTAGTGTCAAAACAAGACAGCAGAGGAAAAAAACACTAAAACACTGCCACGGATAGACTCCTCTAAATCTCAAATGCCCATACATTTCTGCTCACATTCCCCTCTGAACTGTTCTACTGGTTCCAAAACCAGTTATAAACCAAATCACAAATACCGATCACCATCCGACATTAAAGCTTGCACCAGAGAGTGCTTTTTAAAACTTTTCACTCCTTTTAATTCCATTTGCTTTTTAATTATATTCATTATGAGGAAAATTTCTTATTAGATCCAATCCTTTTCCACCCCTCATCTTATTGCCAATGTTTATTTATTTAGCCTTTTATGACATTTCCTCTATACAGTCTGTCAACAATATTGCTTTCAAATAAAACCATCACTATGTCCTTTCTCACTTAGTTACACTTTCTCTCTATGCTACTTCATTGGTTTCCAGGTTTTTCTGTTGCATCAGCAAGGAAAGCTCCAGTGCACTACTGCATTTACAGCAATTGTTCTAACAGCTACTGTCAGAAATACGTAACTAATAACTATCTTGCAGTACTTACAAGGCAAGTGCCTCATGGAACTGCCCGTCCTTCATCCTGCTTGTCTTTCAGTGTTCACCCATCTCATACACAGAAAAAAATTCTTCTCTACTAAATGTTTAGTCTTCCCTCCTTACCATCTCTCTCTCTCTCTGGCTTCTCCAAATACATGTATAATTGTCATATAAAAATTAGCATGTCTAAACCACATCTTATTATCCTCCCTTTCCACATATTCATGATAAATGCCATCATTCTCCTCCTTTCTTTCTGGTACTGTGGATTTCTCTTCAATGTGTAGGTCCTTTCTGTGTAAGGTATTTTCATGAAGACTTTCCTGATTTTCCACACTGCTAAATCTGCCATTAAGGCACAACTATAATAACATAATTTTCCCTTTACATGACATACACATCTCACTCTACTCACGAATTTATAACAGTGCTGCGAAGATTGGTTATCTAGTCAGGAACTATGGGAACTCAATTGTGTCTTTAGACCCTCTTTTTCCCTTGGACTACAGGGTACTTTGTTTCCAAACTCCTGTGCAAGGAGGGGTCTCCTCTGTATCCTTCTCCTCTTTCTACAGTCTGAGACAGGCGGACTTATATCACAAACGGGTCTGTATCAACCAGGCAAAATCTATTTTCTGTCTCCTTCACTAAATGGAAGAACTCCATATCCACAAAGGAATTTCAAAGTTTTTTTTTACTTTCTATTTGATGTGATGCACAAAATTTCTACCATGAATGTTTTTGCAAGTAAAGGATGTCTATTACTATCCATTTTCTGTTTATCTACAGTACCTCTCCTCAGGCATCAGCTTTCAACACCCTAGGTAAAGGTTATCCTTCCGTTGCAATGACCAAGCAGGTAATAGAGATGCAAGACACTGCTGTGGCTCACAGGCATAATAAAAATTTGAAAACAAAATTTTAAACAACACAGATGGGAAAAACTGTGCCACAGTATCCAGGAAGATAAAATAAAAGCAGAAATTGGTCTTGTTCTTTCCTCAGCAATACAGAAAAGTTTGAAGTAGTTCTACAGCAGGTGTTTTCCTACTATAAGAGCAAAAATTTGAAATAACTGTATATAAGCAAATATATTTCAGCAGCAGAAACTGAACTTCACTATCCTTCAATTTAATTATTTTAATTGTAGTTCCAGGAGAAGGTGCTTCTTTGCAAGGTATTTATTTTGTTTGGTAGAATATGGAAGATAAAAAACAGGCATCTACAGATAGTGAATTTGCAGTAAGGAAGAAGTTAAATATTTGAAATTTCCTAACTTATTTTTTTGTTTGATTTTTTTTTTTAAACACCTGAAGGGAGAAAGACATAGTAAGGGAGGCTGACAGAAAAATGGCAGGGAATCATCACTGCTATTGCATTACATTGAGCAATGTCAGTGCATGAGTCAAGATATCTGTCTATAATCCAGTTAGTAGCCTTATGCTGGTTTTGGCTGGAGTAGAGGAAATTTTTCTGACTGGTATGGGGTTGTGTTTTGGATTTGTGCTGAACACGTGGTTCATAATATAGAGATGCTTTTGTTACTCTGAGTAGAGTTCAGACAGAGCCAAGGACTTTTCTGCTTCCCATACTGCCACACTAGTGAGGGGGCTGGGAGTGCCTGGGAGAATGGAAGGAGACAGGTGATCCTAGCTGACCAGAGGAATATTCCAGACCTTGTGACATCATGCTCAATATATAAAGTGGGGACAAAAAGGAATAAGGGGGGACGATGTTTGGAGTGATGGCATTTGTCTTCCTCAATAACCATGATGTTGCTATCCTGAGATGGTTGATTTTCTTCTATACATGGCTTTTACTTTCCCAATTGAATTGTCTTCATTTCACCCCGCAAGTTTTCCAGTTTTATCCTTTTGATTCTAACCCAGATCCTGCTGGTGGGGGAGGAAGCAAGCAGCTACATGGGACTTGGTGGCTGGATGGGGTTAAACCACAAGCCTCCATAAATCCACACTTGATAACATCAGAACACATGATCTAGCAGCACTGATTTTATCATTAAGTAATGCCTAACTATTTTATCCAATAGATCTATTACGCCTAAAGAGCCAAGAAGCTAGACACTGAGGTCAGACCTAATCTCAGGATTTTTGCCAACAGAAGGAAAAAAAATCAAAACCAGTTTTACAGAGCACCAGGTAAAATTTATTTCCTTCCCTCATCCATCTATAAAGAAGACCTGCATTTGCACTTCACACATTCAAACAGGACACAGCATGACAGTGAGTCTGTCTTTGGTTTCCACTGTCCTACTATAACAGATTATCCATTTCTTCTCTTACAGCTCATGCAGTTTATTTCCACTTAACTGCCAGTTTACATTTAGATAGTTATAGTCCTGCTTCATGTTATGCCATACCTTGCTACTAAAGAAAGATTTCCTTCATGTGCTCTATGCCAGGATAATACAGCTACAGGGATTCAAGAACACTTGAGAAGGAACACAATCCCTTTCAGTTCAAAAGAGTCTGCAAGCTGATGTATTTTAAACCCCAGTTCCTTTGTCTTGATTAACAGAGGTAATGTAACTTTGTACTGGCATTTCCATTACAACCTCCCATAAAGAGTACCAGCCATGCTGTAAACATTTACCACAAACCAGATTACTGAATGCATTCAATTTGCATTTTAAGTATATAGATGTTGGTAAGCAGTTTGAAACTACAGTAATTTCATGATTATAAACCGCACCCTTTTATCTAAAATTTTGGTCCCAACCCAGAAATGCGGCTTACACTCAGGAGCGGTCAATATGTGAACAAAGCTCTGAAATTTCCTAACCCGGAAGTGTGAGGTGCAGTGCTGAGCCGAGCACCTGCCAGTAAAACTTGGGATTGCACGACTGTTACAAATTGGTTACTCTGTTGCGCGGCAGGTGGAGGTGGGGCTCCATGCCAGCAGCCCAGGTGGGGAGGCGTGGGGTTCTGTGCCGCTGGCCCCGTGGGAGCAGGGAGAGGTGGGGGACTCCATGCCTCCCTTTCACCGCCCCCACAGGTGCGAGAGGGCTCCGTCTTTGCCTCCCGCCACAGGTGCAGGCGGGCTCCATCCCTGCCTCCCGCCACCACTGTGGATGAGAGCAGGCTCTGTCTCTCTTTTCTGCCACCACGGGTGCGGGCGGGCTCTGTCCCTCCCTCCCACCCTCCGCCGGTACGGGTGCAGGCGGGCTCTGTCCCTCCCTCCCCCCCTCCGCCACTACGTGTGCGAGCGAGCTCTGTCCCTCCCTCCCGCTGTAGGCGGGCTCCCACCAGCACCACGAGGCAGCGTCGGGGCAGGGCAAGCGAGCCCAGTGGCGGCAGTGCAGGCGGCAGGCGGGGGCGAGTAAGCCCGGCAGCGACAGCAGCAGTGGCTGGCCCCAAGCTGCCCCACTGAGTGGCAGCACCGAGCTGGGCCACCCAGCCCCATCGGCAGCCCCGAGTGGGCTGAGCCCACCCGGTTCCCAGCCAAGCCAGTAAACCCTGCAATCCAGCGATTCTGTTACTAATTCATTGCTTTGTTGCACGCAGGTCCCCTCTGCAAACGAAATGTGGCTTATAATCCGGTGTGGCTTATATATGGACAAAGACCTAAGCGTTGCCGACATCCGGAGGTATGGCTTATAATCAGTTGCGGCTTGTAATTGTGAAATTACTGTAAGTTTATATCTAAGCTTCTTGCTATTTTAGACTTTTGAGGACAATTCAAGTCAACTTTTTCAAGATGCAGAAGTCTTTGAAAACATTTTGAGGCAACAAAAAAGCATTCAACATAACAGTTTTTCCATCAGAACAGATTCATAAATTTTAGCAAGGAGTAGCTAGTACAAATGTTTGAAAACCAGTTTCCATCTTCACTTATCATGTGATTCTTTCTTCTTATTCAAAAGAGAGGCAAAGTGGGAAACTCAAGAAAGCGCATCTCTACTTTCCTAAAGTTCTTCATGGCAAAGTCCAGGAACAACAGCAGTAAGATTTTCACAGCAGTAGGCCCCCAGGTGAAAACCTAGATCATCTTTTAGACTGGACAACCAGCAAAACAGACTCTGAGATCTCCATTTTCCATAGGTAGAACAACATGAATGCTTGCCCCCCAGAACCATATTGGTTGTGATAAGTTACTCCAATGCCAACTAAACAATACCTATAAGCTAATCAATCATGTGGTAAAACTCGATGTAGTCTTTTATGGGTCATGAGATAGTAATTTATATTAAAAGACCTGATGTCTTATGTACTTCAATAACTTACAAATGTATTATTACAAGATAGTTTGATGCCTACCTTTCAATGTTAAAGTTCAGAGATATAGTCATAATTTGTAAAAATCAGATAGTAAGAGACAGTGCCAAGCTGTCACTCAGGAGACAGGTCAGGATGTGTAACTAATTGAAGCCCTCTTCTGTTTAGACACAACTGTAAATGGCTCCAAGGTGCTTGGGTGACACATGCTTATTTCTTTACTTCAACAGTCTGTTTACCAGCTACCTCAATATTATTAAAGCAAATCTAATACACAACAACTAACTTGTGACTTACAGAACAAGCATGTTTTTTGCTGATTTTCTGCTACATTGAAGCTAGTTTGGTAGGTTGGTATGGTTAGGCCTTCAAGGCCTCTAACTCTGATTTGGATTAGCCAACTTTCTTTTACTGAGGTGAAGATGTGAAGAACCAAAGAATGGAAGAATCAGGTTTACAGACTCTACCGTCTTGCTGCACAGAAGCAACAGAGCAGGATAAATCAATTAACTGATTAATTACTCCAGAAACTAATTAATTACACTTATTTGAGAATATCCATAGTTTGTTTCAGAGGATAGAGTTAGTCACATTTGAAAATACTGTGCCTGTTGAAAAAGTCTAAAATCTAATACGCCCTGCAAGAGATCATGCCTCCGTCACTTCTCTCTGTTCTCAGAGAAAGTTCTGGTCTGGAATGGACAAGGACCTCCTCAGAAGCATTACCTTACTATTGTACAGGATCTGCACAGACCACACAAAACTTACACCAGACATTCCATTGGCAAAAAGTTTATATAAAGCTTGTTAAAATACTCAATTTGATAATCTTCTCTTCTGGTGACAGGGTTAAATGGCTTCTTCCAGAACTGAAAAACAGTTAAATATACCTATCAGAACCCTGTAATCATAGCAATATATCATAGTAAGCTTCCTATTTCAGCAAATATTACCACTTCTTTCTCATACAAGAGATCTGTTTTAATGTAAGACAAAACAAACATCAGAATCTCATCAGTCATCCTATAGAAACACTAAGGAGTAAGCTGCATATGGAGGCACGTGTCCCCCGGCAGTCTTCTAGGTCCCTCCACCCAGAGCCACCAGACTCTCACCCCACTTTTAGCTCAAAGGTTCCACCCTCTTTCTTTGTCCCACCTTCTTAACACATGCAACCACATGTTCAACTCTTTAAACTGAATAAAACTAGCTCAGCAACAGTTCTCATGAATACTACTGTTAGCTCGACGAAGAAAAGGTAAAGGATGAATAAGATCTCTCCCTTTCATCAATGTCAAACTCATGCTAATCAACAGAGCCAAGCTCATTTCACCTTCAGGTTCTCAACAGACTCTGGCTCCAGTTTTTTAAAATTTTTTCCCATGCAATTACATATCTGCGTCAGACACAAATCCAGAGCTGCCCATTTTCCAGTTCTGGCTCAGAAATTGCTTACACAGCATGTCTTTTCACTTTGAGATGATGAAAATGTCACAAAACCAGCTGTTGCATAAACTACCTGTCACCTCCCACTTAATTATTTCAAGAACCTAGGAAGTTTTGGTATGTTACAGTGAGCCAGCATCAATGCTTATGGATACTGACTCTTGGTTCTCAAATCAGGGATAGACTAAGTAACATTTTTTTCCCTGAAATTAGAAAATATCAATATAGAAATTTCAAGTGCATTTTAATAGCGTGGAAAAATGTCTCAATTTTGACCTGAAGAAACTGTTACAGAGATACAAATTATTACACTTAGTAGTAAAAAAAAAAAAAAAAACAAAACCAAAAACAAACAAAAAACCCAATCCTAAAAACAAAGATAGTAATCACAACTTATTCCTAAACTACTCTTTTGATTATTTTATAATCATTACATGGGTTTGATTTAGATTTTTGTTTTGTATAAGACAACAGTAGTAAAGTTCTATTGTTATTACAAATGGGAACTAAGAAAAACAATACCAGTATTTCCAAATCTCCATAGATAGATAAAAATGTAGCCTTCGACTTTTTAGAATTACTAGAATCACCTGGATTAGTAGTTCAATTAGCATTTCAAACTAGAGGAGCCACTGAAAGTAGCCAACCTGGATTGTTCTCATTCCTGGACACTTTTTAGCTCTTTACACAGCTTGTGCCATGAACCAGACTAAGTAACTCCTTTTGCTGAAAAAATCAGCACACTAGGTTAGACAGGCAACAGACTTAGCACAAGGTTGCACAAACACTTGTAATGAGTATTAGAAGGCAGACATGAGCAGCCAGAAGAAGGAAGAGGACTGTTGTTTTTTGGCAGAAATGCTAGACTCTACTCTCAGATCAGAGATTTACTTTATCACACAAATAAATATGGATGATAATTTTAAAATAACCAAGTAGTTTTGCAGGAAATTAAACCATTAGCAGTTTAAGTTTTCACAATTTTAGAGTTCAGTGTTTCTATTATATTGCCTAGATCAAGTATTTACACTTCGTGTTTATACACTGGTTTAAACATCAGAACATGCATTAAATTTACCATGTAAATACAGAACTGTCTCAAGAGGTATTTTGCAAAAACGGCAAAAAATAACATTATGGAAGATAACAGACATTCTGTCATTTACTTCAAAAGAATAAGTTTTGTCTCATTTCTTATGGAAAACCATTCCAAGTCTGTATTTTTAAAAAAAACTTAGGTAGTAAATGAGAAAACATAAATATGATTCTGACCATAATCAAACATTTCCTAATTGACTAAAAATAGGAAAAGATACATTACAACTGCTTATGAAAGTTGTGTAACAATATCTGAAACATTTGTAGTTCCACAATTAGAGGTTGTTGGCACAACACCAAACTTTTTTTCTTGTTTCTGGAGGATCAATCCATCTGAAGCTTTAGTTGTTTCAATATTACGGATGACAACACTAACCAGCACTGTAGCTAACACACAGGGAAAAGCCACCATTTCTAAAGTAGAATATAAGGTCTGATGGATAAACATCAACTCTAGTGCTTTTCAGGCATATTTAAAGTCTTTGCAGTCTTGTGGTAACACACAGCTCTGTGGCTTCTCCCTTGCTCTTTCATAACTCTCATTCAGCAATGAAGCTCTTGTGCATGAAGCATTTTTATCTGTTTTTCAGTTTCTTTCAGCACAAAATGAAGGCTTGTTGATAGGAGAACAAGGAAAGCTGCTAGATACAAACAAATTAGGCTAACATTGAACTTGCTGGCTAGTCTTGTGCTGGTGTGAAAAAGTAGTAGCAAAGACCATTTGAGCGAGAGTGCAGGACGACCAAGCAGACTACTGTCCTTAACTGCAAGGTCTTTTAAAATAGTTTATGGTTTTGGTGAGTGTGTGTCCCCTCCTTAACTGCCACTGTTAGCAATTAAATAGTTCGTGACTGTCTGATCATGGGAGCAAGTGTTTCCTTAGTATCCTGTTACTGGATGCATCTGCTCCAGATAACTGCCAGCAATCCTACTGGAAAACACAGATCCTGACATTCTGAGTGCCTGGGAACTTTATTTCCCCTTTCCTCAATTCCTAATCAGTACGTCTGCTTTACAGGAGAATGAGCAGAAGCAGCCAGCAGCCTCCTCTGAGTATCAATTTATTGCACTGAAGATGCTGAATTAAGACAAGACTTAGAATTCCTCTTATGCACTGTACATTCAGAGAAAAAATACCAATATTCAGCTGACTTAAGTAAATTTACTGCTGCATTGTTAAACTTATTAAACCTCCATGACTAACCTTCCATATGAATTAAACATGAACTATACTCCTGGATGAATTCCTCCCAATTCAGGCAGAAACTTCACCTTCACTGCTATGAACCTTTGGGTAGCACATTATAATCCAGAAAGCAAAACATGATATGAAAGAGCTCAATTTCCTTATCTGAATTTCTTCACTGCATTCTATATCTTCCTGTTACAACTGTTAAATTGGAGTATTCTTGACTATAGATATAGGTTCTGTTCGTGGAGGGGATGGCTGCAGGGAGTTTCTCTTCCCTGAGAAGCTGTAAGAAGCTCCCCCATGTCTGACAGAGGGAATGCCAGACAGCTCCAGGACAGACCCACTGCTGGCCAAGGCCAAGCCCATCAGCAACACTGGTGGCACCTCTGGTTTAACACATTCAAGATGGAAAAAAAGTTTCTGCACAGATGAAATTACAACTATAGAAGAGTGAGAATATGTGAGAGGTAAAACTCTGCAGGAACCAAAGTAAAATGAAAAACAAGGGTAAGAAGGTGTTCCAGGTGCCAAAAGAGAAATGCCCCTATAGCCCAAATTTATTTGGCTATGAGTCTTTTGAGGGTCATCTTGAGGTCATTTGGGAACATTCCATTCCTTAAAATTCCCTTTTATGGATCTTCTGATGAATCTCCTTCCCTTGAGAGTATCTCAAATATGTCTTCAGGTCATGATGTACTTCTCTTATCATTCTTTACTCCAGTGCTCTGTTTCTGTTCTCAAAACTAAGACATCAACTAGTATGTATTAATCACTAATATAAATTAAAAATGAAGCATTAGGTGTCACAAGACTTACTAGACACAACAGGGAGTTAGGACAAGGCCACATTGATCTCTGGTGTTTGTACTAAGCACAAAACTAAGCACTAACCACGAATATAGGGGCCATACATTACTGTGATAAAATTTAAAGAATTTTCCAACATCCTCCCCCACTGCTGCACTTCTATTTGAAGAAACACGTTCAGTAACATCTGTGGCGGACGGTATATTCAGTGGACATCCTGCTGCATAATGCTATGTTATGTTTCTATTCTATCTTCCTGTTTGTAGTTGTCTGCAATAACTTTTTCTCATCCTGGAGTTCGATATCCCTCTTACAGACACAAAATATCAATCAGTATATGTGCTTACTACAAACCTAGTGACATTTTCAGTTCCTACAGCATTGACCACTGCCTACAGAAGTCTGTCAGAATCCACTTTTTCTTTGACCTCTTCTAAGTTTCATACTGACTGCAATTCCTGGTGTCTCCAGATCATTTAGTTTAAAGAGGCTAGTCAAATCACTCCTTCACTTCAAGAAGGATGAAACAACTTTGCTTGCTAAACGTTATTTCAAATAATACATTCAATAATTGTTATTGAAATAACACATATGATCAAAAACAAGGGACACTAAGAATTTAAGATCTCACCTCCCTGTTTCATCATTTCCACTCCCTCAATCTGTCACACTAATTTCTCACTGCTCTTCCTTTCTGTTCATCCCCTGTGTCCAGACCCTGAGTATGAAACTGATTGATTCTTCCTTTTCCTCAAAGCAAAGCAGTTCTTGTATCAGCAAACCTGACCTTAAAACTATAAAGCCTCTGGTGACAGAAACTTTATTACTTTAAAGATTCATAAAGAATAAAATAAACTTATTGCACAAAGCAGAAACCAGACCTAATTCTTTACCATCTTCTCTGTTCTACAGGAGAACGTCAAAAGGTTAAAGTGGCCCATAGCGTAGCATGCCAACATCAGTCAGCTATTTTTAACTTTATGATTTCTCAACTGCACTCTTTTGTTTAGCTCCTTGTCATTTTATCTTCTTTTTAAAAATTACATCACTGGTGAGTAGCCCCACCACTTTTATTTAAATTCTTAATTTTATTTGCACTCTTATTTTACAGTAACAAACAATTACTAAAAAAATATACACCGCAAAAAATAGACACTGTAAATTTGCACATCAGAATAACAAGCAATAATGCATATATGTAGTATTTATAATCTTGTTTACCAAATTAATGTAAACAATGCACTGAAATTAATTATATACACATATTAGAAAACGTTCCTGTACCTGCTACTGGCATACTTGCACTCTCTTCTGTAAAATCTGTTCTTTCATTTCCCAACATGATTTCAAACCCTAAAACTTTACATTGCAGCTGATTTGTTCTTTTTATGCAACTTGATGATGGATCTTTTTCCTCCTTTGGAACCAGAAAAGTAAGTTGAATTCTCCTTGTATTTCAGAATAATGAAACTAAAAGGCAAGGAATTTAGTCACAAAGCAGGCATGATGATACGCCAAACAATCCTTGATATAATGGTTATGTTTGCAACACACTCAGCCCGATTACCCTCAGCTCTACAGGTGTCAGTTGTTCAAATCACCATGATTAAAACACGGCTAAGATTTTTCCACCGATTAAAACCACCAATCTTTCTAGCACTACACCATCTTTTTCTCTCTATATACCATAGAAGAGAGTTATTAACACAAGGATTTTTTTTTAGTTTTATTTTTTACTACCCAATTTTTTGGCAATCGAAGAAGCCTAAAAAAAAGATACCAACTCAAACCATAACCTCTTCACATACCTCTACTCAGCTTTTCAAACCAAATGCACAATAATTAACTTACAAATGTACAGCATATGAATGTTAATAGCAGCAGGCAGAATTCAACAAGATCAGCATCTCAGTTTAATACAAATACACACACTAAAGACCAATCTGTAGCAACAGCCAGATAATATGCAAGTTAGTACCTGCCCGCATGACTACTTATTGCTATTCCTGGTTTTTCAACTCAGAGAGATTAACACACCATGCCTCTTGCCAGTTTGCTTCTGGCAGCTAAAAGAAAAATATATGGAAGAGATCATCATGAGTGCTCTCATGCAGCACATCCAGGAGAATGAGGGGATCAGGTCCAGCTAGCATGAGTTTAGGAAAGGCAAGTCCTGTTTGACCAACCTGATCCCCTTTAAGGACCAGGTGAGCTGCTGAGTGGATGAGAGAAAGGCTGTGGATGCTATCTACTCAGACTTCAGTAAAGCCTGCAGCACTGCATATCATAGCAATCTCCTGGAAATGTTGACTCTGCCACTTGGACAGATGCACTTATCTCGCTATAAACTGTCTGGATAGCTGAGCTTAGGGAGTGGTGGTGAATGGAGTCAGGTCCAGCTGCTGGTTGGTCACAAGCAGGGTTCCCCAGGGCTCTGTACTGGGCCAGCCCTGTTCAGTTTCCTTACTGGTGATCTCAATGAGGGGATTGAATGCACTGTCAGTGAGTTTGCAGATGACACCAAGTTGGATGCGAGCATTATGTCTTGCAGGGAGCTGGCCAGGCTGGATCACAGCTGAGGTCAACAATGTGAGGTTCAACAAGACCCAGTCATAACAGCCCCAGGCAATGTCATAGGCTGGGACAGAGTGGCTGGAAAGGACCTGGGGGTGCTGGTGCCAGCAGCTGAACATGAGCCAGGGTGTGCCCAGGTGGCCAAGAAGGCCAATGGCATCCTGGCCTGC
>PYHW01009486.1:13272599-13294163 GCA_013186435.1 Turdus rufiventris
GCACCGGACTATAAGGCGCACTTCCGGGTTTGGGGAAAAATTTTAGTCAAAAGGGTGCGCCTTATAGTCGTGAAATTACTGTAAGTCACTATTTATTGTGACTAGTTTTGTTCCTTAATAAGTCAAAGTCTGTGCTATTTAGAACTCCCCATCCTGTTTCCAGAATGCCAGTCACGTCCTTCCCGGTTTGCCTGGAGGAAGTGAGGATTTGTTTACACAGCCATGCTGTCCATCCTGCGTAAGAGGCTTTCAGGAGCAGTGAGCAAGCTGATTAGATTGTGGAAACATTATTCTGCATCAACAGTTCAACTTATTTGAGCGACCACATTGTGTTAAATAACGTTTGCTGTTGACCTGTGTTCTTGACTAAGGAGGAACCAATGTTATAGGCGTGAGGACACAGTTCGATGGAAGGCTGAGTTTTTAAAAATGGCACTTTAGAAATTTTGAATTGAAGGCCCTCATTCAGCTGGGAGTTCAAAGACAAATCACAAGTATGGGACAGGATGTTTTAAAGGTATGCGAACACTCACGTTTAGAAGAACAAGTATATATGGTTTCTTCCCTTCAGCATAATTCACTACACTTTGACATAGCTTGTAACTTGTACTGTTGTCATGCCTTTAGTTACTTTGAATTCAGCATCCTGTTGAGATGATGTTTTCTTTAATTCCTTTAATTTAATTTTCAGAGGTGAAAAGTGTTGATTTTCATTCTCCTTTGTGATGATCCATTCCTGCCTTTAAAAGGAGTTTAGGCAGTGCTGCTGTAGACAAATTTAGGCCAGGCATAGGTACACCCAGATGTACATACTCTTTTACCCATGGCAGTACTGAAGATCTGCATCTCTTTGCATGATACCCCTGCAATACTGTTTGTGGAGGCCAGGACATTTGATAGAACAATGCAAAGATAAGAGCTGAAGCAAAGAAATCTTGTGAACCTTTTTCTAGCTGCAGTTTGAGACAGTTGAACTGCATTTAGCTGGGATGGAATTAATTTTCTCCATGGTAGTTTGCATAGTAGTATGTTTTGGACTTGTAACCAGTCTTGATAACACACTGATGTTTTAGTAAGTGTTGAACAGTGCTTGCTTGGTAATGTCAAGGCATTTGCCATTCCTCACTGTTCCTTTAGGGGGTGGATGGTAGGCTGTGAGTAAACAGCTGGAACACCTGACCCACACTGACCATAGACATACTGATATTGCATACTATAAAATGTCATGTGGAGCAGTCTAAATCTGTGGTGAGGGGTTATTTCTGCATCACTTCACTGTTTAGGAGTTTGTTTGTTTGTTTGTTTGTTTGTTTCTCCTGGGGGGGAGGGGGGCAGGTAGTGGTCATTTTGTTCCCTTTCACTTACTAAGATGTGTTTATCTCAATCCACAACTTTTTATATCTTCACCCTTTGAATGCTGTCCCTCATCAAATTGCAGAGGGTAGAGTGAGCAAACAGCTGGTTTTGGGCCCTGGAGCTGGATGTCTGTGAATCCGGCTCAGATATGAGTCGTCTACCAGGTATTTGAGTGACATATATTATTCAGAGCCTGGTCAGTTGAGTCTGTATCCTGGAGCTGTCAAGATTGGCTCTGCTGCTTGTTCTTTTTGCCACAGTTAATTATTAGTTATATTGCAGTCTCTAAATATCCACAGTCCAGTTTACAGTTTCCTATTGTTCTTCCTCTTTCATTTCTGAATGCAAATATAAATTACTCTCAGTAACTTAGCCTACTACTCTTTGGTGACTTTATCAGACAGGGATTGCCAGTAACTATGTAGCTGTAATTATTCACTAATAGTAATTAATATTTAGAACTGTATGTGTGATTGTATTTTTCAGTGGATACATTTCTAACAAGCATAAATGGTTTATAGTGTTAGTGTTAGTTTTTAGGCCATCACTTTAACTTAATATCTGTGAAAATTGCAAATTAAAGATTTCTAAAGCCATTTTTTATGCTTTATGAGTGTTTTGAGGTGTGCTACAGTTACCATATTTTGAAAAGGTTTCTTTAAATGAAGACTCTTCAAGGTAATGAGTATTAGTTGGATAAAAATCAAGCCAACAAAAATATAGTTTTCCTTTAAAACCTTAGGACAAATTAAGAAAAATGTTTATGTTGTCAGCTTGTCATCAAATACCAAGACAACTACAAGATGATTATCAAAACTAACCAATTGGAATATTTTCCTTAATTTTAGGAGTCATCCTGATGTACATAAATTCAGTGTGGAGACAGTCCAGTGGTATCCTCATGACACTGGCATGTTTACATCAAGCTCATTTGATAAAACCTTGAAAATATGGGATACAAATACTTTACAAGTAAGAGAGTTTCAACAGATTGTAACCTTCTTTGTGTAGATGTTATTTATTGCATATCTGAAGTTCTCAGAGAAGTGAACAAGACTATTTCATCCTGCAGATGAAAACTAGCCACCTGTTAGAACTGTGGGTGCAGCGGCAGGGTGGTGTGGTCCTGGCATTCATGTACACCTTGGTGTGTATCTTCCCATTTCTGAAGACCTGAATGTGTAAATTGTAGGAGAGCTTGGAACCCTTGGGACAGTTCCTTTCTGCTTTTGCTGGAACAGGAATACAGCTAGTTGAATTTTTGCTGGGTAAACTTGTCCAGCAAGATCTAGTCTGCAGTTCATTCTTGGGGATCGTTGAGTCTAGTGGCACTGTACAGCAAGGCAACTTATTTTAAATAACAAGCATCTAATAACTAGCGCTTTTGAAGGACTGGTGGTCATGGCATGCAGGGTCCAGGTCCAGAATTCTGCTGTTATAAGCACTACAGACATAATTTCTAAAAGTCAGTAGAGAATGAAAGAAACCATTAAAAATGTGCTGACCAATGTAACTGACAGTAAGGTAAACAGATTATTTAGGAATTTATGTTGCTTTGATTTAGTAATCCTCACACCTTTTGTTGATCTGTGAATTCATTACTGCAGTTTGTCCTGTTCCCTATGAGCATTTACATAGATTCATAGTATCATTGTTATATAAATGTTCATAGGGAACAGGAATTTACATTGATACTATTTGACTGCTGTTTAACACACAGTGAAAGAATTTTTTGAAAAGAGGTCTGTCATCCTAGGGACATAATAAGGAACAAATTTTTTTTTTTTTTATATATATATGTATAAAAGTATGTTTCCAGTTGCTAGATCTTCTCATAAACAATTAAGTTTCCAAATAGTTAGGTAGTTCTGTGAGCTTCTCTTGAAAGACACAGTGAACACATAAAGGTTATTGAATAATTTCTGGCACGAAACGGTGTTTTTGAAAGTACAGACAACTCAGTTATAAGAGATTTTTCATATGCAGTATTTTAGAATGAGATTAAAAAAAGCAGTTTACTTGGAAGCAATTGTACTTATTAAAGTAAATATTAAAGTTTATTAAAGTAAATATGTTCCATTAGTTTTAAACATTCATGAATCAGATATTAGTTTTATATGAAAGTTATTTTTTTAGGAATTGAAAATGGTGTGTAGTATTTGTGAATGAAAAGAGACTTTAAACTTAGTCTTAAGTGCCTTCTTCGTGTTGACTCTTTCCAGATTATTATTTCCATTTTGTTTATTTACTAGCTTTATTAATATGTGATATCTGCAGTCATTTCCATTCATGCTTCTCATTTGTCAGTTTTTTTGGTTGTCTTTTGGTCTGTCTCTGAACTTTGGTGTTGTCGTGCTGTTGGAAACAGGCTTACTCTGTGATCAGGCTTCTAACCAGAAGAGCTGTCATTACTATGTAAATAATAATATTTGTATTAATCTTACTTGTTGATGTTACTGGAAAAAATAATGGTGAGCATTGGCATTCTGTTAAAATACTTGCATTGTAATTAATTTATTGCTTTTATTATCAGCCTGCAGATACATTTCATTTTGAGGGAACAGTCTATAGCCATCACATGTCTCCAGTTGCTACAAAGCATTGTTTAATAGCAGGTATGTACTGATTTTTAAGAAACAGATATATATATAGATAAATAGATAAGGTTTATAATAATAAGCAAATAATATTTCAGTTGGGTTTTTTCCCTCTTCTGTCTTATTTTTACATCAATCAAGTCTTCCTAAGATGTAATACTAGGATGGATACTATCCATTAGTTGGATGATGTCAATGAGAGTATCATATTTGTTCTTCTGAAATAATGCATCAATCAATTCTCCTTACGAATAAAATTCTTAGCTATAATTAGATTCTTTCATTACATAAGTTGTCTTTTAAAGGTTATTAGATCCAAATATAGCAAATTTTGTAAATAGATCTGTGTATTGCCTACATGTACACAAGTTAACTACGTTTAGCAAAAAAATATTTGAGAAGGTATTTTTAAGTTTCCCAAATATTGTCCTGTTGCCTCCAGTTTCTAAATTTTATTTGTTACATGGTAAATTTGTTTGGATTAAAAATGTAAATCTATTAATAGAAGCATTGCTCTGACTGAATGAGCAGCTAGCTCATTTCTAGCTTCCATTTTTTTGTCATTGCTAAGATTATTTTGTTGTTCTCTCACATGCTTGGGAGTTTTTTAGCTGTCTTTGTTTCTCTTGTTACAGTTGGTACCAAAAGCCCCAAAGTACAGCTCTGTGACTTGAAGTCTGGATCCAGTTCTCACATTCTGCAGGGTACTTTTTAGTCTGAAACATAAATGTTAAACAATAACTACTTTGAGTAAAAACAAGTCCTGTAAAGAAATACTGTATACAATATATTCTTTGTCAGTAACATGACTAATTTATTTATAGCCAGTTGTGAAAGTTACACAGTGGCAAAAGGTTCTTCTGGGTGTTTTTCTAGAATTTTCTAATGAATTGCAGAATACAAACGTTAATCAATGAGCAGTTACTGCAGATGTTTGTCCTAATCAGTACTGATTACTATTTGTTACATGGTTAAATGTAGTCATTGGTTTGGAGGATTATGAAGAGGTCTTTAAAAAAAAAGGATGAAGTAAAACAACCAAAACTCCCCACCAGAACCCAGAGAAGAAACCCCCTACCAAAACAAAAAGAAAACTTTACTGTTTTTAATAAAATATTCCATGGAGTTGTTTGAATGGATTTGGTTAGAAGTTTCTGATTTCTGTAGAACAAGCTTTCTATAAAAGGATGTTATCAAATCCTTTGCATTTGCCTAATTCAGTTAAATAGAAGGTTTTATTGTCCCATAATCTTAATTTTGGCACTCAATGAGAATATGCCTTTGATGGCCCTTTTCTAATGTGTATTTTTTGGAGTGTTAGTATATATACACATGCTCAAGAGAAAGAAATTATGAGACAAATCTTCATGCTTCAAACTGTAGAGAAACATTAAGTCAGACACAGCAATTTGCAAATGCTTATTTATTTCTTCTCTGGCCACCCAAGTCTAAAATGAGCCTAATTGATTTTTTTGTGGTTCAGATCTTAAGCCATCAAACTTCTGTGACCTGAATTGGCTGCAACAGGCATGTCATGACCTGTTTCTAGAACCAAGAGATCTAGAGAAGGCCGTGGCAAAAACAGTTCTCTAAAGATCCTGCTTGGTTTCATCACGGCTTTTTAATTTTGACGCGAGAGTTAATTCTTTCCAGGCACAAACTTTATTGTGCCTTTGTACACAGCCTGTTACCTCAAGTACAATATTGGAAGATAAGGTGGAAGGAGAATATGTTATTGATTTAGCATAATCTAGTAATTGTTTGCAGAACTGCAAACCAGTTGTGTCTTGATCATATGTATGAATATTTTCATATAGGCTAACTCTAGCGGCTGAAATGGAGGTATATGCATGGCTGTAGTTTAATTAATGGATCCCAATAAATCTATCTGCTCTGAGCTTTCTAAGTGTATCCTGTAGTACCTGTATCTTGGAGGTTTTTCCTATTATCCTGATCATTACAGTGCTTGATTAATTCAGGTAATGGGAAAGCACCTACTAGAAGATGCAGCAGGAGCAAGGTGGTTTATCCTACCTCTGAACTGCACTAGCAAAAATGTATTGTATGATTTAGTTTATTTTTCAACAATATGTTTCTGTTATGTCATGAAGCATGATTGCAGTCCTTCATTTATGATATTTTACCTTCCCATTGTCTGTATTTATTTAATGTAAGTTTTAAAATGTGTGTGCGTATAAAAACCCCAAACAAACAAAAACCAAAAACCATACACATATACATACACATGGACCTTTCAGATCATTGAGTCCAGCTGTTAACCCAGCACTGCCAAATCCACCAATGAGTTATGTCTGTAAGTGTCACATCTATACATCTTTTGCATATCCCTGTGAATAATGACTCAACCACTGCCCTGGGCAGCCTGTTCCTGCCAAAATTTTGTTTGGAAAGTATGGGATTTATTCCTAATAGCCAATCAAAACCTCCATTGCTGTAACAGGAGAGGCCACTTCCTCTTCTCTTGTATGTTACTTGGGAGATGGACCCCCCCCCGGCTACAGCTTTTTTCAGGTAGCTTTAGAGAGCAGTAGGGTCTCCTCAAATCTCCTTTTCACCAGACTAAACACCTCCAGCTCCCTCAGCTGCCTCTCACAGGACTTGTGCTCAACACCCTTCACTAGCTTCATTGATACCTTAATAGTTAAGGGAAAAAGTGCTGCACATTCAGGACAAAACTCTTAGAGGACAAAATGAGTGAAGTTTTAACTGTAAGTATGTAAGGTAGATAAAGTTTATATTGAACTTTATTAAATGATTTGAAGAAAAATAAATGAAAAGTTCCTTCCATGTATGAGAATACCAACGCTGTACACAAAGCTCTGACTGAGCTGTAATGTGCTTTGCATAGGTAAAACCATTTTTATTATCAAAAATCATACATATGTAATACTGTGTGTATCACTTTCTGCTCACTGCAATCCTACTCAAGGAAGAGGAAGAAAGTAAATTCTGTCCCAAGGTATTATAGTTTCAAAAAGTTTAAATTGGTGTTACAATTCAAATAATTATTCTGGCTTGGTGAATCCTATACAACTAAATATTTGCTTTTACTTTCAGTTATTTACATTAAATGGTGTGTATAATAAGCTTTTTTATGTAATTCTTAGGTCATAGACAAGAAGTATTGGCAGTGTCTTGGTCCCCACGTCATGAATATATTTTGGCAACAGGAAGGTAGGGATATTGCTGAACTGTGAAATACACTGGAATATTGAACGTTTCACATCAGTGGACATTTTATATATTCTTTATGCAGACTTATTTAAATTTAAATGCATTTTTGGAGTTAATTTTCTTCATTGAATTTTACCTGTTCATGATTTTATAGCTGTTCTCTACAAGAATGAAAACTGAAGAGCTGTACAAGTCATGCTTATTTTATAGCAAGTTTGTATAGAGTTTTGAAACACTAACTGTAACTACTGGTATAGGAAAATGGTAGAATACAGTAATTTCACAACTGTAAGGCGCACCAGATTATAAGGCACACTTCTGGGTGTTGACAAATATCTGAACTTTGGCCCATATATAAGGCACACCGGAATGTAAGGCACACTTTTTTTTTTCAGCGAGGATCCACCCCCAGCTCCCCCTGCGTGGTTGCTGGCCGAGGCCCCACCTCCATCCAGCTGCCACGGCCCCATGGGCACCTGGAAGCCCTAGCCCCGCAGGCACCTAGCAGCCCCAGCCCCACGGCCCCGCAAGCACCCAGCAGCCCTGGCCCCGCCTCCAGCCAGCAGCCCCAGCCCCACAGGCACCTGGCAGCCCCAGCCCCGCCTCCACCCAGCAGCTGCAGCCTTGCGGCCCTGCCTCCACACGGCAGCCGCGGCCCTGCCAGCTCCCCCTGCAGCTCGCAGATTGCACTTCCGGGTAGGCAAATTTCTGAACACCGGACTATAAGGCACACCTCTGGGTTTGGGCCAAAATTTTAGATAAAAGGATGCGCCTTATAGTCGTGAAATTACTGTACTCACTTCTTACAGTTTATTAGTGTGTGCATCACTAATCTGTGTTGTAATAGAGTAAAACGTGTCTCGCTCAAGTTACCATTCTGGTAATCACACTTACTTATATCAAAGACAATAAATTGGGTAGCTCAGCTGATGTAACTTTCCAAGCTACGGTAATTGATACAGCTACAGCTATTTCATAAGCTTAGTCGAATGTTTTTTAAAAAGTTTAGTGAAGCTACCAGATTTGCAAACCTTTGGCTTCTGAAGTCAGGCTTCAGAAAGGCTCATCAAAGTTGGAAAATGTTTTAACAATGTGTTTAGGGGGTTGTTTGTTTGTGGGATTTTTGTTGTTGTTTGTCTTGTTGTAGCAGATGAAAAATTGTTCTTCTGTACCAGTCATACAATAGATCTGTGATAACAAAGCCCAAATTCTCAGACCATTATTACAGACAATGCTGGTGTCTGTAGCTACGGTTAAATCAACAGAAGAATTAGCAAGTTTATTCCCAGGCTGTGTATGTATGCAAGGATGTTGTTATATTACAGTCAAAGAGACAAGTGTATTGTGTTAACAGATGAAGATTCACTCTTAGGTCCTGAGAGTGTACCAGTTAAAGTCATTAATACATGTAAATGAAAGTTTAAAGTCCATCTTAAAATATTTTTAATGGAATTCTGTTAATTTGAGTGTACCCACATGATGAGTGGTTCAGAACAGTTGCTGGACCAAGGTGAGTGCCAAATGGGTTGACCAAAGACAGTTCCTGAACTGTCCTGAATTGAGTGATGCCCTCAAGTTCCCTAATTTATTCAAATCTGTTTTTCTTAGTGCTGATGGTAGAGTAAAATTGTGGGATGTGAGGAGAGCTTCTGGGTGTCTGAGTACACTTGATCAGCACAATGGGGAAAAGTCCAAAGCATCTTCTGAGGCAGGTAATGCAAAATATAACTGGTGGTAATTCATGTGTAACTAGAATCATTCTTATATGTTGTGAATGTTTTGAATACTATGACCAGCAAGAAGAGTAGTGATAATCCAGTTGTATATAACAGAGGCCATTCGGCTTTGTTTAGTTACTTCTGTTATAGAGTCAGTGTTTGTTGTTTGGGACCTTGTTTAGAGGAATTGGCTTAACAGCAGCAGTGTATCTGTTCTAAATGGCTTTCCTCTAAAGAGGAAAATTCTGTTACCTTTTTTGTGAGTGGAAGAATTAACTTATGCTGTGGATTAGCTTTTATATAAATATAAAATTGGCTGAAATTCAAGAAAATATTGAGAGGAAAGTGTTCTAAAGAAAGCTAGTACTTGGTAAAAAAAATAAACATTGTTTAATGAAAAACAAAATTTGATGTCACTCCAAGATAACTGGTGCCATTTTATACATTCCTTTGAATACCATGTTGACTTGTTGAATCACATCTTTCTTTTCAACTTTATTTTTGTCTGAAAGGTTCAAGATTACTTTTTTGGTTATCTAATGTCAATTTTATAGGCTAGGCTATTTAATTTTTTGAAATGTATATTAACTAAACCAACAGCAGGTAATTATTATTTTCTAATAAAAATCTTTAAAAAGCATTTTTACGCACTTCTACCTAAAAGGTAGGTCTAAATCAGGTACTTCAGTAAAATACAGAGAGATCATATCCTACTGCTTCAGAGCTGACTGAAAGATACAGCATGTTGTTGAGGGCATTGTCCAGATGCCTCTTTGAACACTGACAGGCTGGAGGCTTCAACAACTGGATGATAGATTGAACAAGTCTGAACCTTGAACTGAACACTGAGGAGCACAGCTGGTGACTGTTAGCCGGGCAGATGCTTTTATAAACAAAAAATTAAATTACTTTTAACTGAATTTGCCATTCAAACAGCACTTCCAGTGCTCCACATTAGTAGAGTAGTGGAAGTAAAAATGTATACAGAGTAGTAATTCTTTTCTAGAAACCTGAGATCTGAGCTCTTTTTTTCTGGCAGCAAATACTGCTCACAATGGGAGAGTTAATGGTTTATGCTATACAAATGATGGACTTCATCTGCTAACCATTGGTACAGATGATCGGATGCGACTCTGGAACAGCTCCACTGGAGAAAACACCTTAGTAAGTTGTCAAGGAACTTCAGTTACATTTTTACTTCCACTTGATTTTAGGAGATTTATGATTTCTGCAGGTGTCAGTAGAAATCATTTTTGTAAAGGATGTAGCTGCTCAATTTCATCACTAGAAGATTTGGTGAAAATGTTTTTCTTCCAGATATCTTTTCTTCTATTTAGTATACAGAGAAAGAGTATGAAGAAGCCTGGATCTATTTAAAGATTGAATATGATAACTCTATCTGTAATTTGAGAGTATGCTATAAACATTTCACACAGTAATAAAAACTTTGATAAACAGTGACTGTGGGTAGAAAGTTTTGGGATTTTTTAAACTACTAGTTGCCAGTGTACTACTCCATAGAACAGTTGGCCTTACCTGAGAGATTCAGTGGCTGCCTGGCTTTCTTGCAACCCTCTTTCTGTTCTTGTGGAATCTCTCCTGTGGAGTGTCATGGCAGTGTTAAAAAATATTTATTCATCCATCCTTCTGGATTTGTGTTGTAATCACACAGCAGCAGGAATGAGAGGTGGGAAATGTGTTAAACCTCTACTGCTATTACAGCCCTTCCAATGGCTTATGGATTCTTTTGTGCTGAAGGTTCTTGTTTCAATTTTCTGTTCCATAAAAAAAGTTGTTTTCTTTGTTTGTTTTGAAATAGTATACTAGGTAAGTCAGTATCCATGGAATTTCAGTAAACTGTAATTATAGTCTGTCATTGCAATCAGGAAAGAAAGAAATTTTGCTATACCTCAGAAATCTTTTCATTCTGCTGCTTAGTTTCAGAACAGAGCAATAATAATTCCTTATAGATATTTAAATAAAAAGACTTCTCTCCATGCTACCCATATTTGCCAGCTTGTTCTCAGCACCTCATACACAAACATCTTTCTGTCTTCAAATCACCACCAGCAAAGTAGATAATAATTTGTTCACTTGCTTGTTACCAGCTGGATCACTGTTTTTTCTTGGTTTTGTTGAGCCTGTTAGTTCATTGACTTCTTTCATAGGCTGTTTTACAGTTTTCTAATCTGGTGTGGAATAACTTGACCTTGCTTTGCTTTTTCAAGTCCAGATTTATATTGTCCAGAGTGCTGTATTTTCACACACTGCCCAGAGGTATTGCTTAAAATAATTTTAAGTCATCAGCAAGCAAAGATTCATTTGTACAAGTAATACAGGTTCACACCATAGTCCTTTTATTTCCCTGACTGGCCCAACCTTTTGACTTAAATAATTTTTTTTTCTATATCTTTCAAACTGTATAGAAATTAAGCCATACATATTCTTTTCTTTTGACAATGTCATTGTTGTGTACAATGTTAGCAGTGCTCTCTGTGTTAATCTTAAATCCCCCTACCTAAAACTGAAGCCTAGAGTTAAGAAAAAAAATCCCAATTGTGAAATCTTTTGACTATAAGCTAAGAAATTTGTGAAGTTCATCAGGTAATATTCTAACACAACACATTTTCTTAATGAAAGAAATAGTCAAAATTGTAGTGCTTTGTTTTAATTAAATTTGTTTAGAGAAAGGATATACTGTTTCTCTGAATATATTTCTCTTATCTCCTCATAAATACACTTTTAATGTCTGAGAGGGCCTAATTAGACTGATTTAATCAACTGGAATATTTCCAAACTTGTTTGGAAATTTCACTTTCAATCTTTTGTGAGATTTTCATCTGTATAAAACTTGTCAAGAACTTGAAACTCTATGAAACTATAGCTTGAGACGTTAATGCAGGTGTTAATAAGGTGCTTTTATACTATTTTAATTTGCAAGGCTTCCCTTACATCTCACCAGTAAGGTCTTAGAAATTTTTTCTAAGCTACCCTTGGAGAAAACAGTCCAGTATTCTTTTGTTGAACTTCTAAATTGTTTCCCTGTCTCATATATTTTGTTACTAATATTGTTGTTTTTATCTCAACTCGTGATCTCTGCCTTTTATGCTTGAATCTGAGTTAGGTTAGTGAGTGGTTTTAGCACTATTGCTGAATTGGAAAATACCATTCTTAAACCACAACAGATGGTAATTCCTGAACCACGTCTAATTTCAGTGAGGATTTAGGTGCTTGGTGCAGATCTGGCATGCAACAGCCCGTGCAAATCCTATTTCTTAGTTTGGAATTGCTAATTTTTAGGCATTTCTTTCTTTCCCTTTCTTAAAATTGATGTTAAGAAGAGTAAACTTTATTGAACATAAAAATAATTCTCTTGATAGACATCTTTATTTTTAAATATCAGGAGATACATTAATATAACCCAAAATTAATTTTATTGTGGATTAAACATTAAGTAAAATAGACCTTCTCATATAGTTTCCTGTGGGTTTAGTTAATAGCTGACTAACTAATCTACATGATCTTTTATTTTGCAGGTGAACTATGGGAAAGTCTGTAATGAAAGTAGGAAAGGACTCAAATTTACCATCTCTTGTGGCTGTAATCCAGAGTTTGCCTTTGTTCCATATGGAAGTACCATTGCTGTTTATACGGTTTTCACAGGAAAACTGATAACTATGCTTAGAGGGCATTATAGTACTGTCAACTGCTGTGTATTTCAACCTCATTTTCAGGTAAGTAAAATATAAGTAGTGTTCCAGACAAACAGGAATATTTATGCAGATTGACATACCATTTGCACTATAAAAGCATTCACTTTTCAGGGTTATGCTTTAATCAAAGATCATTAAAGGGAGTACTGTGGTTTATGCGTCATCCAGGAAAAGTTTAGTCAAGTTTTTCTGATTACATTTTCTGGATTAGGTTCCTTCCACTGCTTGTTTTGTCTCACATATGTAACTTCTCAATATACCTTTAGTAATTTTTGGGCTTGTGTAGTCTTTAATAAGGCATATGCATGGAGGCTTTTGTTTTCTGTAAAACTGAAGAGCAGTTTTCTTTCGCAGAGATATGTGAGACTAATCACAGTAAGAAAGCATGTGAAGTGCATTAGTACTGCTGTGAGTACTGAGAAGACTCTCAAGTACTTTGCTAAGGTGATCTTGCTCAAATGTCTGTAGTTACACTTTGGATAAAGTGTTGACAACATCACGAGATTCTTGAATTAATCAGAGAATATTTCAACTGAGAAATACCATAGCATTACAGGGATTCATGGTACTGGCAGGTTTTTTTTTCTTCTTCTCTGCCTTTTTTTCTTTTCAGATCTCCCTCTGGTATATTTTTCTTTTGTAGTAAAAGAGTTAAGGATGACAAAGATTAATTTGTTGTGAGCTGCTTTAGTACAGATTGTTCATATGGCAGGTATTTTGCCAAGAGCAGAATGGATGATAGTGTGGATTTTCAGGCCATTGCATAGTTTGCTCTCCTGTGCTAAGGATCGTACTTCATGTTTCAGCTGATCCTTCCTTGCCTTTTGTTTCTGAGTATCAGGCTGAAATATTTGAGGCATGACTTCTCATATAATGAATGCATCATAGAAGTGACTCTGGTAGCTTCTGCTTTGAGTAGCTTTGACTGAACCAATGAGACTGTATCACTGAGAAAGACTTCACTGAAAATTATAGACACATTATGAACACGTGATAACCCCATGCTAATAAGCCTGGAAAGCAGCTCTGGTATGAATAGCAGTGAGCTGCGTCAGCTGCTATACTCATGTTGCGGCTAATGCACATCTTTTCCAGAATGTTCTTGAAAAACTTTTCAAGAGTAGTTTCCCAACAAAACTTCTAGTGTGCTTATATAAAGTTTTCTTTGGTGTTATATTTAATAAACTGAAGAGGTCAGGCTAATTAGGTCTGTCTGTAAAACATGTTTTACTTGTTTTACATGTGGTGTGTCTACCTTGGCATTTAAGATCAATGGTATAGGATCACTTGTGTGCATATGCATACAAGAACTCTATCAGTCACTGTATCTAGAAGTTTGTGATGTCAACAATTTCATTTGCTATCTGATTCTTTTTCAGAAGCACCCTTTTCCAGAGTTCAGTTCTATAGTGTAGAACTGCGACTGGATTTCTATTTTGTAAATGTTTTGCTTTCAGTTGTATTAAATAGTCCAAGAAACAACATTGCTATATGTCATGGTTTGACACCAGCCAAATGCCAGACACTAAAGTCATTGGCTTACCCTCTTACCCTCTCCTACTACAGGTTGGGCAGAGGAAAGGTGGGGGGGAAAGAATTAATGAGGGTCTTATGAGTTGAGATAAGGATTGGGAGAAAAGCATTCTAAGGGCAAAATAGTTGCAAATGTAAAGGTATAAAGCAAATTTATTAACAGAGTAAGAGGAGGATAATGAGAAGTAAAACCAGCCTTCAAATCACCTTTTTCTCCCCAGCCCCTCCCTCTTTCCCACCAGCAGTGCAGTGAGACAGGGCCTGGGGGTCTTGGTCAGCTCATCACCTGAGATCACTTTTGTTTGGTCAGGAAGAGGAGTCTTCTCTCTGTTGTGCTGTGGGGTCCCTGCACAGGCAAACAGTCTTCCCAAAACTGTTGTGGTGTGGGTCATAAGTCCATGGGGTGCAGTCCTCTAGGCTGCTCTGCTTTGGAAACAAGGGCCCTCTCTCTCTATCTCTGGAAGCAGGGGCCCTTTCTTTCTATTCGGGTCTCCCACTAGGTCACAGCTTTCCCTGGCATCCACCTGCTCCAGTGTGAGCACTTTTCCCACTGCAGGGATCTCTGCATCCCCTGTGGAATTCGTGTTTTACAGGGGCACAGCCTGTTTCACCATGGTTCTTACCCTGGCCTGCAGAGGAATCTTGGCTCTGATGCTTGGAGCACCTTCTCCTCTTTATCCACTGACCTTGGTGTTCTTTCCCCTCACATGCCCTCATTTCCTCCCTTTCTCCAATTAGAAGAAAAATTGCTGCTCGTAGGTACCACTGCCAACAAGTTCTACCAATGCAAAAGCTCCTCCAGGGTCTCTCAGTGCTGAGAAGTTGGTCTCTAGGATCTGCATTGGGCAGTAGCTCGCTGTTTTCACCACTGGCCAGGTGGCCCTGCCGTGGCACTGGCGCTGTTCAAGGCCTGTCCCTGTGGGGGTGACAAGATAGAGAAGCCGTGGCACTGGTGCTGCTCGAGGCCTGTCCTGATACGGGTGTCAGGATGGAGAAGCCGTGGCACTGGCGCTGTTCGAGGCCTGTCCCTCTGGGTGTGTCAGGATGGAGAAGCTGTGGCACTGGCGCTGCTCGAGGCCTCTCCCCATGTGGGTGCTGGGATGGAGAAGCCACTGCAGCTGTCCCTGCTCTGTGCCGCAGTGCAGCTGGCTCGGGGCAGCCAGGCAGGCAATGCTCACCACTGGCCACACCCAGGATGGTGCTGTCCATGGCGCCTCACCACCCCGGGGAAAAAATCTGCATGCGTGATATTTTTATTTTCTTCTTAAATATATCTTCTGAGAGCAGTTAGCAGCCTCTCTAATTGGGCCAGCAGCGTGTCCATCTTCAGAGCCATCAGCAGATTGGCTCTGCTGGGCAGGTGGGAACTTCTGGCAGCTTCTCACAGAATCCATCTCTCTGGCCACACCCCTCCACCAAAAAACCAGGCCATGCCAAATCAACGCACTGTAATCAGGATGTCAGTCCCAAAGGTAGTGGTTCTGTTATTTTTACTGTGTTCACATATGTACTTCCATGTATTTTATCCTATCTTGAGACAATTAAGTGCATTCATCAGTCTTCATGTAATTCCAATAAAAATTATGATTTTGCCAGTAAAATTCCTTTCCTGAGAATGTAATGCTGTTTGTAAAATTTATAGTCACGTCTTCTATTTTACTCTCTCAAGCATTACTAAATCAACATGCTGCAAGGTTATGCAAAGCTGTGCATTTGTATTTTGTTACTAGTTGTAAGTAAAATCAGTTTTGCTTAATAAAACCTGCTCTATTGCAAACTCTGTTGATGCATATCTATATACCTATATTTCAGCTGAATAATTTCATAATTTTTTCCATTGTTGTGTTTAGAATACAAAAAATGTCAGGTCATTCTTGTCTATATTATTCAACTTTTTTTTTCTTTGAATGGCATGTTAGCTCACTTTCAGCTTTGGATTTTAAGCAATCTGAAAGTTTTCCTTGATGGTTCTTCTAAGTCTTTCTAATGTAAACTATGTATACACTGGTGAAATGTGTAGCAGATGGCATTGTAACTTTTTTTGTTAGGTGCTAGCACTTAATTGGACTTTACTACACTGTGTTCATGGGAAACAAGGTTTAGGACTTTTCTGTAGTTTCAGCTATTTCCATCCAGTATTATTTGTTATTAAGAGTGTTCTTCATATTAACAGTCTTCTAAACTTTTTATGCTGTCTTTAACCCTGGTGTCTGATTTGCGTCCTATCCGTCCTTGAATCTGGTCCTTAGATTTTTCTCACTATTTTTTACAGAATTTCTTATTGATATTGATTGCTGTAAGTCCCTCATGTTCTGTTCATTAACTGTATTTTAATTGCTATCTTTGTTTCAACTCATAACTAGTATAGGCTCTAAGAAGAAACTTAAATTTTTCACCAATTATGTATTTGAGATGAGAAGTGTCTTCTGTTTGGTTGGAACCATATAATCAAATGTGATCACTGATAACCAAGCAGCTAGCTATTTGAAATTTAATTATACTATTTTATCTGTTCTTATCCAAACTAATTAGCATGTTTGCGTGGAATACCTTTTATGTTTGAGGAGTGGTACAGAGCTGTCTCCAGAAAATGGTGAGAGCTTTAGTTAATGTGGTCCTAGAAACAGACCCATAAGATCCACTATATTATTGCTTGCCTATACTGTTCTTACATAAATATCTCTGTGAAGTTAATAAGATGTTAGACTGCTTGAGTAATAAGAACTGCAGAATATGGCCCTTTAATAAGAAACATTAATTTAATAGGAGGTCAGTAATTTCAAGGGTGGTGTGGAAGAGAAATCTGCATTGTGCAATAGCTTAGATGTTGTTTACAGTTGAATCTAACAGACTAGATTTCAGTGTGCCATATTATCTGCTTAGATAATAGATCTGCAAGCAAGACCTACGTTTCCCTTTCAGAAAAAGAAATTGCATAAATTATCATACAAGTATAAATGTCATAAAATAGTAGGTATGCAACAAGAAGCAATTTTTTAAAATTGTTGCTGCTCATACTGTTCAAGAAGTGCTAGTGACATCTGCAAAAGTATTTGGCAAATCCAGTAGTAGGCTATTATGTAAAGTTAACTGAAAGTTAAATCGGGTTTTATTTGCAATCTTTCTGTATATTGTACTATAAACATGCATAGAGCATGTTTGTAGAGTAATATATGTGTCTGTCTTATATTGTACTATAATTCTGCATAGAGGTCACTAGCTCTTCTTTTGACTGATTTATGGTGTGAGTCAACAGTTTAGGTAGTAATAATTAATTGTAAGTATTACTTAGTGCAGTGGATATTAACTGAAGATCTTTCCATACCGTGATCAAAAAGTGAGACAAGTGGTAAGAAGAATTAAATGGAAGTATGCTAATGTCACTGGGACAATGCTCATAAGGAGTTTTTTTGGCATGGAAAGATCTTTTAAAGTGCTTAGAGATATATCAAAGACAGAAGGCCAAGTGGAGTACTGCTGACAGAATAAAGTAGAAATTAACCTATACTTTGGTGTAACATTGTAACATACCTTTTTTTAAGCAAGGTAAGTAGGATGGTTATCTCTCTTAAATCTAATCTTGAATGTTTTTTATGCATAAACAACTTCATGCATAGCATCCATTTTTGAAAAGTATGGCAGCTCACTTGAATAAGATTACCTACATAAACGTTTATAGAAATGGAGCATTAAGCTTCTGCACCAAATGTCAACGTAATTCATGCAGTTCTAATTATATAGAAATTATATAGGAAACTTCCTGCAAAGGCAGACCTGTGATAATGTATTGAGCTTACATTGAATCAACGGACTCATAACATGCACATATGCAGAGAGTTGCTAGTTTAAGTGTAAAAGCCAGCATACTTAAAGCAAGTCTTTCATACTGTCAACCCGAATACCACAGAAAAACTTTATATGTCTCATTCAGGCAGTTTAAATACATGACAACACTCAAGTGTTGTCAGACATCACATGTAATAGGTAGGAATATAATTCAATATTGAAGGCATATAGTAATATCTTCATACCTGTTCATTTAAGTAGCACTTCGGAAAATGCAATTGTTATAGGTGCAAAATTTCTTGCAGAAGTGATGTTACTATTTCTCACCACCAAAATTTCCTCATCTTAAAGTGACAGAGAAGTCTGTATTTCCTTTAGTACACAACTAAGAAAATTAAGATATATTTGGCTTACAGTTATTTGGTGTAAGGACGGTTTGTTGCCGTGTGTTACAGAACGCCATGTGCAATGGGATCTCAGTGCTTAGTCATTTCCATAATAAATAGAGTTATTTATATTAAAAGCAATAAATTAGTCTTTCTGATCTATGCCTTCCAAACAGGGTACAAGCTTTTCACTGTACTCTGCTTGTTCCTTTCCTTCCCAGAGTACTGAAACTAATTTACTTAATACTTCTTTGTTCCATACATACTCTCTCTTCTCACATGTCTTACTAGATACACTAGTATTTACTAGATTCTTGATTCTTCTGAGTTCATTCCTGGTTTTTAATTATCATCAAAATATTTGTCTATTTTTTGTTTATGTATTCCTTTTTTTCACTTCTCCATAGACAATCTCTTAAGTTTCCTAACTGTTAAAATAGGTGCCTTCTCAGAAGACAAGAGAGAGGGAAGAAGAAAAATGTATTTAAGCAACAAAGTTCATTTCTATGTGGGCTTTGCTGTTTTGGTGAGCAATCTGGAAAAAAAAACCAAAACATTTATTTTGTTTTGGCACATTATTTAAAATATGCCTACTTATGCAGATTACAATGTAAGTTAGACCATTACTATTTGCCTTTATTTTTAAATAATATTCTCTACCTTTTTTTCTGCCCAGTATGGTATCTATGTCACTGTTCAGTAAATTTATGTGGAAGTAACTTTTGCTTGTTTTTTTACAGGAACTTTATAGTGGTAGCAAAGACTGCAATATCCTTGCATGGATACCAGCTCCACGAGAGGCAGTTCCTGATGATATTTCTGAAAAGGTAGTGAATTTTTAAGTTTGAACTGTATTTTTTATGATGTTATACTTGGGCAGGTTGTGTGGAGACCCAGTATGAAGTATGTGATTCAGCATCAGCATTTTTAACAATTCCTAATTAAGAGGAGAATCACCTATTTTTTCTGTGCAATCTTTTGATTCTTGTAGGGTTTTTAGATGATGTTTTCTCTTATAGTCTAGTCAAATCTTTTGCAGGCTGCTAGCTTCCTACTTAGAGTAGTTAATGTCATTTGACTGTGGATCTTTCACGTTCTGCTTCTTTAATTTCCAAACTTCTTTCTGCAGTTTGTCCTATTCTGGAATTGTAGAGTTGCTAGATTGTATTTTAAATTGTTTAAGGATATACTGTGTATTATGCAGTAAGATTAGGGATACCACACTTCATACACAAATACTTTTGATGCGACAATATGATAAAAGAGTTTCTAAATAAGTTTATTTTTGTGCCCAAGGCAAGACATTCAGGGTGATTGCAGGGAAGATCATATGTATGACTGTTTTCCAGTAGACTACTTTCTCTCTCAAGTGAGAAATAATTCAGTGAACAGCCTGAGTGGGAAAAAGTCTCTATTTTAAGGCAGTGAAAGCATTTACTATATACTTAGCTCTGATTAGAGCTACTCCTTTAAATTTGACACAGTGGCAGTATGTAATACATGCCGTTGCTTTGAAATCTGTTAAGCTACAGCTGCTGTTTGCAAATGCTGTAAATGAACCTTGTCTCTGTAAGAAGCTGTTCAGCTGTCCACAGGCCACTAATTCCTGCTGCCTCTCAGGTGCTAGAATAGACCTTCGAGTGCTTGTATAAACAGAATCTGACCTAGAATAGATTAAACAAGGAAAAAATATTTACCCTAAGTGGCTGTGATTCAGTGCACTGCATAAAACCCTGTAGTTGGACCCTGGTGAGGCTGAGGTAAGAAATATTTCTTGGATGTGCATAGAGGCCAGGACTACTTCCTGAAACTGTAGTGCTAAGTTATGATGGGCTGAAGATATTATGACCTAAATTAAAACACTGGCAGTCAATAAACACAGTTATAACATTTGTTACATTTTGTACCAAACATTTGTAATACTTCCAGTCAGTCCTCTAGATATTTTGTGCTGAAATTGGAATTAAATACAGTACTACTTCTTTTCATAATTTATCATGTCTCTAATCAGCAGAATGTCTAAAAAAATAGTTTAAAATAATCCAGTACTCATGTGAGATAGTTTGTCTACATGTAGTAATTTTAAAAGTACTTTTAGCTTTATCCTTATTTGATAATAGTATTTGTAATTAAGCAAAACTCTGAAAATTTTTATTTTCTCTAGTCTCTGCCTCAACAACATTTAAATCCAGCATATGAAGACGCATGGAGCAGCAGTGATGATGAAGGCTGAATTTAAATTATGAGCTGATATAAAATTGACGTTCAGGCACTGCATTCACAGACTTTATCTACAAAATTTAACATTGTTGGATTTATCACAACTGGATTTTAGGTATAATTCTGTTAGAGCTAGGTCCTTCAGAAATAAGTTTCCACTTTTCCCTGTGTTTCTTCGTCACTGTAAAGTTAAATCCAAAGGATTACTTTTTCATACTTGCTGACTTTTGTACTTCCACATTTTGCACATACACATTGGTATACTTTATTCAGTGTTGAACAGCTGATAAATAAAAAATAAAACCCCTTGGGACCAGTCAAATTTACATTGTTTCTGTTATCATTAGTACATGAGGAGATAACCCATTCATTTCCAAAATATATGATACAGAGGATTTTCCATGAAAGAGGGCTAGCTCAGAAATGCTTGCAACTTTTATCAATGTCTTGGTGGTCCATTTTTAAGTGTTTAATAGGCTGTGGGAGTCAACAGATTTTTTTTTGCCTGTTCTCTTTGCATTTTCAGTTTTTCCATTAATGCAGTATTTACTTCAGAAAGAGGTATAGCTGGGATCCTCTGTTTAAGTATTTATATGGTGACCCTATCATCTAATATCTGAATCTGTCCCAAAAAGCTAAGAACAGAAACTAGTTTAGAGTTTTTGTTGCTTTTATTAGCAGATTTTTAAGAACAATCTTCTATGTATGAATTACACATCCTTAGCAAACTTGAAGGATTCCTGGACAGAAACAGGGTTGAAGTACAGTACAAGGCAGAGAGTAGATCACATTTAGCAAAGGACTCACACAGGATTTACTAAACCACAACAGCATCTTACTTACAGATCTAACTTACAAATCCAAAGTACTTAGAGAATCTAAGAGAGCAGCATTTCTTGTGCTTTTGGTACAGAATATGCACACTTGCATGCACACAGACACAAAAAGCCTGTACAAGGTGAAATTCCCCTCGAAGGTAGTGAAATACCCACTTCAGATGCCTTTGTGAAGGGTGGAGCCTCAAGGAGCCAGGGGTATCACTGTTCAGGGATCCTCTGAG
>PYHW01009486.1:13299773-13332134 GCA_013186435.1 Turdus rufiventris
AAAAAAAAAAAAAAACAAAGAAAACACCAAACCAGAAAGAGATAGAAACAAAACTCAAGAAAGATGACTTGCAAATAAAAAGACAATGCAAATAAAAACAATTGCTCACTCCTGATCAATGCTTCTCCCCACTCTTCACTTTCCATTGGCTTTATATGCTGAGCTTGATGCCATATGAGATGGAATATTCCTTTGGTTAGTTGTGGGCAACTGTCCTGGTTGTGTTCCCTCCCAGCTACTTGTGTCATCCAGCCTCCTTGCTGGTCGGGTGGGGTAAGGAGCGGGAGAGGCCTTGACACTGTGTGACTACTGCTCAGCAATAGCTAAAACATCCCTGTGCTATCAACGCTGTTTCCTGTGCAAATCCAAAACAGCTCCATGATAGATACTGTGGGGAAAATTAACTCTGCCCCAGACTAAACAAGCACATGGAAGAAACAAAGGAGCTATTGTAGTTTACAGATGAAAAGGTAGAACCCTACTTGTGCCACAAGATACACAGGGTGTGCAAGTTCCACAATCCTTCATGCTACAGTGGTGCATCAACCAGGACTAGTGCTCACTTCTGTGTTGCCCTAATCTTCCAAACCTGGGGGTGTAAGTCCTGCTCCATGGGGATCAGGTCATGACAGCTGTGAAAGCAAGGCTTTTCAAACTGCTCCACCTTCCCTATATCTCCATTGCTTTAGCAATGTGAATTAAATACAGGTCCTTCATGGTCCCTAGCTCGTGTCTTCTCTCTCCCCAGCCGGCTGTTCATAATCTTTTCTATTAATTTGCATCTCTTTTCTCTGCTGCACACAGCCATGCCCACACAGATCTCCAAACCAGGACGTAATCCTGTCATATCTACACCAAAGTCCTCAATCCTTTATACATCCAATATAATTCATCAAGCTATCTTAAAATTGGTAGTTTTCTTTGCTTTTGAAGTATCACCCAGCCTCTCTGGGGAGTGCTTAGGCATGTCCTCCCCTTTCTTCTTGATTTCCGTTTGATTACATGCTTAGGTGCATACAGAGATTTGCTAATTCAAATAGTGTTTTGAGCAGAACATGAAAACTTTCATCTGAAAGACATTTGACTGTGTTAGAGCAGAAATGTACCACAGAGTAAGGAAAATGGGAGGGAGATTTCATTATCTGTTTTATAACCCAGTATTAACATATACATGCACTTTCTGGAAGTCACACTGACTGCTTGTTAACTCATTTGGACTGGGTACAATATTTTTCTATCAATTAGCAGGTTACTGGTTTTCACACTTGGAACATTTATTCATTAAAATGAGTAAAAAATGTTGTCTTAAAAACTTAGCATTTAAGGGTTTTTTTAATTTTATAATTGATCTGTGTTCATTATTTTCCTCAGACACTTGCAGCTTCTTAAAATCTTGCAGTCATATACAAAAGTGATTATATAAATCAAAGTCTAGTTTGTCTAAAGAGACTTAGTTAAATAAAAGTATAGTTGAGGTATTATAGACATCTTTGTAAATCATCATTACTACTACTACTACTACTACTAATTGCTATTAAAGTATCGCTCAGTTTTATAATAATTTTTGAATGTAAACTATCAGCTTTGTTGTTTATGCTCATTGTAGATGATCTTTCCTTCTTTGCCCAAACTAATATTGCTGCCCTTCACATCAGGATTTGTTAAATGCAAATCAAATTTGTTACATTCAAATCCAGTTTCACTAGTCCAAACTGAATTAATTTCTCTTAAGATGTTCTCATTGCCTTGTCTCTTGTCACTATGTCCAAGACAGAAGATTCCATGGTGCCAAGCTGCAAGCTCTGCTCCATGCAGAATTGAGATACTATCAGTTTATGAGTCTGCATTGTGCTTTCAGCAGCATCCCATGCCATCCAATTGTTGTGGGTGTCCCAGGCCAGTGTTAACCTAGCAAATGGACAACTGACCATAGCTGAGAAACATTAGACCTTGCTTCTTTTTCATGATCATATTATCCACTCCTCTTCCTTTCTGCTATCCTAAAGCTTTATCCCCTTCAGTTCTCATACCACGGAATACTTTTATCAGAGGCACATTAAACATATGAATGATTTCATAAAGGATGAAAACCTTAATCTAATACTAACAGAAAAGCAAAAATTTATTTTATTGCATCTGCAGATTATAAATACTATAATTTGTATTATAAATTATTTAAAACTGTTATGGGATAATTAGCAAGAAATAAAGGGGCCAAGTAGCATTGCTTTACAGTGTCTTGGCAGAGACACCTAACTTTGTTAAAAGCTATTGTCAAAAATATCTTGAGGAAAGTATAAATACTCCCAAATCTTGTAAAATCTGAGCTCATACTACAGAAACTGAGATTTCCTTGATTAGACTTTGCAGAAATCTTCCAGTAAGTAATGTTCTGTATTATTCCAAATCCACCAAATATTATTCTAGGCAGAGCTGTCACCCATTCAAGAAGACAAAGGTATTACCAGAGATAACAAAATCAGGGAAAGTCAGCCCTGTTTACCACTCTGTCATCTCTGCCTACATGCAGTTTTTGAACCTCTCAGGACTGTTAAAGACAGTACACTCGGGTACAGGGATGTCCTTGGAAACTGGGTGCTAGGGTTCAAAATGATTAAAATTTACTTTGCATCCCCTCTCTTCAAACACAAGAAAGCGAGCTCTGGTGCAAAATTGGATCGCTTCTTTGCTCTTCATGAATGAAAATCCTCTTATGTCTTGGTAGAATCTTAAAAATGCAGCATAATTGAAAGGAGTTTGTAGGTAAACTCTTTCACTACATCTCCTCTGGTCACCTTGCCTTTTTACATTCCTTAGACTATTTTCCCCACCTTTCTTTGTAGCCTGTTTGAAAAAATAAGGTGTTTTCTTGGAAACTCTATAATCTAAAAACCTTTTAACTGTTAAAGATTAACCAGTAAAGCATCTGTGAAAAAGCACACAATTCTCTGACATTTGACTCCATCCTGCAGCGCTAAAAAACTATTGTAATGCTTCAATGGCTTGTTCACACCAGATTGACATGAAGGCACACAAGCAAGCTAATATTGTACTGTATAATGTCGGGAGACACGAATGCCCCTAACCATGAACGAGTGTAGGACCTGTCTTTCAGTGGCACCATTTATTGGTGATTTTGATTGTAATTACAGTAATTTTACAACTGTAGGGCGCAACCTTTTGACTAAAATTTTCCCCCGAACCCAGAAGTGCACCTTATAGTCCAGTGCGCCTTATATAATGGACAAAGTTCGGAAATTTGCAAACCCGGAAGTGTGAGCTGCGAGCCGCGGGGGGAGCCGGCAGGGCCACAGCTGCTGGGTGCAGGGGAGCCCGGGGGCTCGCGGTGCCCCGGCGGGCATGCCCCAGCCCCGGGGAGGTGGGGCAGAGTGGTGGCAGGCATAGGCCAGCCCCGTGGAGGTGGCACAGAGCGGCAGCGGGCATGCCCCGGCGCCACCGGGTACAGGCGGGCCCAGGGGGCCGTGGCGCCCCTCCCGCCAGGTACAGGCAGGCCCAGGGGCCCATGGCTGCTGGGTTGAAGCAGGGCCTCAGCCAGTAACTGCGCAGGAGGATCTGGGGTCGGAGCCTCGCTAAAAAAAAAAAAAAGTGCGCCCTATAGTCCAGTGCGCCTTATATAATGTACAAAGTTGTGAAATTTGCCGACTCCCAGGGGTGCGCCTTATAGTCCAATGTCCGATGCGCCTTATGGTTGTGAAATTACTGTAAGTGTTCTACTGAGTTTTTCCAGAGTGGCTTGTGCACTTTCAGAGTGGAACAGAGGAGGGTTGCATGAGCACCTGTGCACAGAGGGAAAGGGATGAATACAGCAAATCAGGTCCAGGTAGCGGACATAAAAAAGCTTTTTGGTAGTTTTTAGTTGGTTGACCCTGCTGGATGTAAGGTGCCCACCAAAGCTGCTCTGTCAATACCTGCCACAACTGGACAGGGGAGAGAAAATAAAAGGCTTATTGGTTGAGATAAGGACAGGAAATTAATCACTCATAGATCACAAACTAGACTGAACTTGGGGATATAAATTGAATGTATTACTAAAAACATCAGAGCTGTATAATGAGAACACCTTCCCACACTCCTCCCTTCTTCCCAGCTCTGTCTCCTTCCCCAAAACAGTTCAGGGAAACAAGGAATGGGTGTTATGGTCAGTTCATCACATGTTGTTCCTGTCATTGCTCAGGGAAAGGAATCCTTCCTCTGCTCCACTGTGCTCCTCTCCCCATGGGAGAACTTCTCCATCACAAATTCCTCCCGCAGGCTACAGTTCTTCACAAACTGCTCCAATGTGGGTCCCTTTCCATAAGGTGTAGTCCTTCAAGAAGAGCCTACTGCAGTGTGGGTCCCTGACAGAGTCACAGATCCTGCCAGGAAACCTGCTCCAGCATGGGCTCCTGTCTTCATGGATGGGCAGGTCCCTGCCCCTGGAGCACCTCCTGTACTGACCTTGCTGTCGGTAGAGCTGTTCCCCTCTCCTATTCTTACTTTGCTCTTCTCTGAGTGCATTAACATCTGCACAACTATTCCCTTTTCCTTCATGATTTGGCTGTAGCCAGCAGTGGATCTGTCCTGCAGCCAACTGTGATTGCGTCTGTCGGGTGGGTGGGAAGCTTCTTGCAACTTCTCACAGAAGCCACTCCTACTACCACAACCTGGACATGCAAACCCTATACAATGATGTACATACGCAGCTGGGAAAGCAAAGCTTTGGAATTTGTATTTTAGATCACACAATATTATTTCAGATAAGAAAACTAATGCCCTGGTGTGGATAGGCATTTTCCAAAAGGTAACTACACATGTTGAATTTGGGTGCCAAATGCAGTTCAAATTTTCAAAACTTTGCAACTGTATCTGAATTTACCTGGATTAACAGATATTTTGGCCTTTCCTGTAAACAAGTTGGTGAAAAGCAGTTTCCAATGTCATTGAGAAGTTTTCACTTGGCATTTTGCATAGTTCTCTTTTAGTGATATTAAAATATTTATTTATAGGTCACAATAAAATCATAGTAGAAACCATTTCACAATTTAAATTTAATTAGACCAGACTGGTAAATTTCTGGGCTTTTAGGAATTTCAGTGAAATATGATTTTTGCTTTAAAATTAGAAGTAATTACTTTTATTGTGTATTAATTTGTGATCTGGAAGATTATGGATCCCCTAGTAGAGACAAAGACTAGATATACAAGAACAAGAAGTAACCCAGCTGATAATCAGAAAGAGAGTGGGAGAAAGGGAATGTTGTTGGCTTTTCTCATGTATGTATTTTTAATTTTTTTGTTGTTGATGTTATTATGGTTGCTGTCACATTAACTTCTCTATGTAAGTAGGATAACTTCCTTCAATATTCTCTGCAGTTTGCAGAATCTTAGACCAGAGGATTAGGAGCATGTCCTGACAGAGAGCATTAATTCCTGTATGGCTTCATATATGAAAGTCGAGCCACTAGAAAAAAACAAAAGTGCTTGGAGGTAACTTCTCCTCATCTTTAGTATGTGGAAAGAGACGGGCTGCCTTAAGAATGGAAAGAGTAACTAGAAAGCAACAGTGAGTAATAGTCCTTTTCTTTTGGTTACAATTACATTATATCTACTAGGAAGCATTTCAGCTGCATTCAATAATGTGAAATGTCTGAAAATGTTAGAACCTAAGTTTAGAATTTCCATTTTGTTCTCTTACTGCATCTCTCAGTAGAAAAGGTGAGCACAACAAATATAATAAATATAATACCTCAACTGCAGTAAGTCTCTCTATAAAACAATAGTTGTCAGGAAGGGAAAAGATTAAAGATGAAGCTTCAGAATATTCATTAGAAATACTTGAGAAGGCATGTCAGAATCACAGAAATGACAGGTAGCATCAGTTATTAGTTTTCTGCTGTCCAGTTTAAGAATTTTTAACTTCTAGGAGTACTGATTTTTTCCTATGCTCAGTCTAGAAACCATAGTTTCTGAGTTTGTGGCTGTTGCATGCACAGAGAAGACAGTACCTCAGGTGCTGAACTGGTCTATGAATGTAGGACTTGCAAACTTCCCTGAAGATTTAGCCCCCAAAATGTCTCCATATGAAAAACATTAGACTATGTATTATTCCCTAGCAGTCCATGGACTCATGCAGAGGAAGTGCAGGCTTTTTTTGGAAATGCTGAGATTTTAAAATAAGATTCAATTTCAAACAGTTGCAATTATCTCAGCCAATCTCTTTTTGAAGTGTTCTTATAGCACATTGCTTTGCCTGTGGCTGCTCTAGAGTGAGTGTAAAGGCAAATGGGTGGAGGTATGAAAACAAGCATCCTTAAAAGGATTTCTCCAGAAGAAATTCTTTGCTGTGAGGCTGCTGAGGTACTGGAACAGGTTGCCCAGAGAAGTTGTGGGTGCCCCATTCCTGGTGGTATCAAGGCCATGTTGGATGGAGCTCTGAGAGATCTGAGCTAGTCTAGTAGGAAGTGTCCTGCACATGGCAGGGGGTTTGGAGCTAGATGATCTTTAGGGTGTCTTCCAACCCAAACCACTCTATGATTTTTTTCTCAGCTTCCACCTACACCTAAAAGTGAAATAATTCTCTGCCATTTGATATGAAGCCACATTCCCACTTTCACATTGTACTCTAGATCTATTTAACAACAGTAAAGAAGGAGTAGAAGCAGAGAAACAAATACCGCACTACTATGAACCACACTGTAAGACATAATGGTGCCTTGTGCAGGTGCTTAGCGTGCCCCCAGATGCAGCTGTAAAATATGACAGCAGTCTGCCTGGGAAAAAGTTCTGAGCATCAATGTAGGTCTGGAATATATCCTGTAACAAAAATATGCCCTGATGCATTTTAAGTCTCTTGCTGACAAGTTGAATTGCTAAGCTAGAATTGAGAGTTAGTGATTTGGGGTTTTTTTGGGGGGTTGGTAAGAAAACCGTTTGTTTCTAAGACTATATGTTTCACTAGTCTGTTTGTTGGGTTTTCTTTCTTCAGGCTCCAGGTTCTCCAAGGCAGAATGTCTTTTTCCAGTCATGCCTGGAGCCTCACTGTTTGATAACTCTGCTTTCCTCTTTTAAACAGTAGCGTCTTTATCTGTAAAATTCATTGTTCTGAAATGTTCCAAATTTTGGGTGAGTGGAATGGAATAAAGTAATTTCAAGCACTTTGTGAAAAAATCAGACTACCTAGCCCATCCCTGCAAGCATGTCACATCTCTATCAGCAATAGTGCTCCCTGCTAGTAGTGTCTGCTTTTAAGAGATTCTCATGGCTGTCTGGAAGATCAAGGACAATAATGGCAGTGTAAATGAAGCTGTGTTGGCCTGTGAAGGGTTATGCAGGGTTTTGAGCTTGAGTTGACAATAAAGTCAGGCCAGTAAAATCCCCCAAGTGGATTGATGCACAGACAAATAATAGCCTGGGCAACAGTTTGATAACCTCATGGGGTCAGCCCCTCTCCTGTGACCTTCATTTGCAGGTTGCATTGTAGTGGATCAGTTGTTTCCTGTGAAAATGTCAGATTTGATTGCAAAGGTTAAAGAGAAAATGGATACGACAAGAAATGCAGGAATAAAAGTTTCTGTAACACTGTGTACCTTCTGCCCCATGGAGGAAAGATAGTGAGGTGGCATACATGGATGTGTTAGCTGGTCAGGAGTGTGTAGACAGGATCAGAATCTTTTGTTCAGAGAAGGCTAGAGATAGTTTTATGCAAGTGAATATTGAGTACATACTAGCTATTTGAGCATGCAGTTTTATTTTCCCTCTCTGCTACCCTTTGGAGAATGTTAAAAAAGCATCAAAGAGAGAAGATGCAAGAAAGGACTACATTATTGCCTATTTCCATGCCATGAGCTTGTTGCTGAAAAGGAAGAAGAACATCATGGGCAGAAGTGGGCATGAAAGAGATTTTGTTTGGGTAACAACACTATGAGGTGAAATCTTTGTCATCTCCTCCACCCAGAGTTTTGTTGTACACATTTTCTGTATTTGCTATTTGTTCTGCACAGCTTCGGCTCATTATTTGAAGGGAATGAAGACTGTAACTTGTCCTAGCAAAAAATCTCTCTAAGATGGTTCAGATAAGTCTTTATAAGATCTTACCATGCAGTTTATCTAACTGTTCTGATCAGTGTCTTCATCACTCCAAAGAGAAACATGAATGCCCTTTGCTCTGAGGGTGGCATGTGCTCTCTCACTCTCCAGATTAAAAGAGATCTGTGACTCCTCCAGCATTTTCTTTGTGACTGCCATTATTGTTTTGCAGCACACCCGCCATCTGAACATGCACTGGAAGATGGTGAGTTTTTGTGACTTTTTGAGTGTTTGTGACTATAATATGTTGGGGATGTAACTGCAAGCTTGCACAATGCATCTTTTCATAAAGGAAATCCATTGGGTGTCCACATTTCTACATCATAAGAAAAGATATCCATTATGCCTTTTGCAACACTGATAGAAAAACAAATATGTGAGTGGAGAATTTTGATCCTGTTTGTTTGGGTACATTTTTTGTTTTGTTTTGGTTGGGGCTTGTTTGTTGGTTTTATTTAGTTGTTTATTCTTTCTGCTTAATTTCAAAAGCCTAATTTAAAATGCCTGATCTGTGGTAGTCTTATACATATGGGAGACCACAGAAGTGTCATTAGTTATGAAATATAACAACAATTTCTGTTTGATTGATTACTAATTAGCTTATGCAACTTCTTTTTCAGGAATTTTCTCACAGGTACATTGCCAGTGCAGATGCTCAGTTTCAATACCAACCTGTTTGTGTGTGGAACACAGCCATGATGAGACAGTTCAAACTACATGCCACACAATTAAAAATTAGTTGAAATTCCCAGCCTATTTTTCATAGCGTTTTCCTCAAAACTTAATTCAAATTAGCAAGTTCTTACACTTAATAAACTGGTCACTTCTAAACTTATTGGAGCCATAATTTAAAAAGAGGTACTACTTATTTTCATTAATTTGAAACATATCTTGTCTATAGCTCCTTTTCTAAGTGTCTTGAACAGCATGTCTGTATCAACTATTTTCCCATAGTTTACTTTTTCTTGAGCATTACTAGCTGTATCTTCAGTTTCAAAGTAACTTCCTAATCTCTGACCTGTTTACCAAACACAGGTGACATAATTGTCATGGGGAGAATGCGAACAATTCAATCTTCTTTGTTTAAAATCAGATGGAGACTTCAGCTAGGCATAACTCTAACATATTCCCAGAAATGTGTTGAATATCCCTTTCCCTTGAATATCCATTTCTGTACTTTTAGTTTCCTGCTTTTCTTCCCAATCCCATCTGCAGAATGTTTTTATAAAAATAAATAAATAAAAATCCATTAAAGGATTAGGTTTCCACAATGCATTGTTAGGTGCATGTAATGTGATCAAGAATCAATTTTAGAAAGTTACTTCTTGGTATGATTTTACTGTAGTTTTGCATTCCTTCAGTAATGTCATATCTGTCAAGGCAGAATGGATTGTGGATTTGTTATAATTAATCATAAAGCTCCCTTTTCTGGTCTTTCATTTTTTCTTCATATCTCAGAGACTGGCAGAGAAAGGGAAGAAAAACTGCCTCACTGTTAGCAAGCTTATGCAATTTTATGGGATCCTTGTGGACACTGGCATAAGAAATATGAGAAGAGACAGGAGAAAAAAGTAGATGGTTGGTTTTTGAATAGAGAAAGGTGAGCTTTCAGTGGCCTCCACTCTAGATTTCTGTTTCTCACTGTGATGCTCAGTTGCCTTACAAGTTATGTCCTGAGCCTTGTTGGTCTGAGTATTAAACAAACAAAATAATTCAAGGTCATTGCTTCACCGAGATGTAACATTTTTGTAATACATTATCACAGAAAATGTCTGCAACCTGGCAAAGTTAGTTGAAGCTTTTGCATGGACACTGAACACAGCAGATAAAGAACTCTTCAACAGCATCCCTGTCCCTCCCCTTCAAGGAACATGGCAGTCCATGAATTTCTAGAGTGTGATGATTCACTAGTGAAGAAATAGGAAAATAATATGAGAGAGAGAGCTATTTATACATCTCTGTGTCACCACATGCTTCTTGGACAAAGAGTCTGTCTCTTTCTTCTTCAAAATGCAAACTAGTAGCTACTCGAGCCTACACCAAAGATCTTATTTTTCCTTACCCTTGCAGATGTTGTGCAGCACATGGCATGTGGGGATGATACAGAGAGCTACGTCTTCATTAGCACCAAAGAGTTTCCATAGGCTATATTGGTTTATCTTTGCTTACCTCATTAACTCACTTGTTTCTAAAAGCCCACAATAAACTTTTAATCAGGTAAAATCCAAGCTGATTATCCTGATTTGGAGATGGTATAACATGTACTAGTAGCTTATTGTCATTGATCTTCCTAAGCTCTAAGCACACACATTCATGTGGGATTGCACCACAGCATGCACCTCTCAGCTTGGCCAACTAGCACAGTGAAGGTGTTCTTCAAAGTTAGCATTCACTTATTGTTGACCTTTGGTTTAGGGTTTTTTTTTTGGTTTGTTTTGGGTTTTTTTGGGGGGGGGGTTGTTTATTTTTTTTTTCTATGATACATGTTAGAATCTTTTTGGAGTCATGGAATTCCTACTCTCTAAAAGGAACTTGTGTTTCCACACATGTTTATGCAGCATGGATAAGACTATAATTACAGCATGCTGTTCTGGCCCAGGAATAACAAACAGGTCCCACAGCCCTCAGCATCCTAAAAAGATTGCTACTTCTTTTAGCTTTGTCTGAGTTCCTACAGGATAAAACTTTTGCTCCTATCACTGTCAGTAACATATACAGGTAGTAGATAGCCTCTGAATTAGAATTCTCAGCTGTGAAAAGCTGTAAGATGTAGGCTGCAGAACAGCCACTGTCCAGCTCTTTTTTCCATATACAATTTTCAGACATGGGGCAGACTAAAATGAAAAATCTGCCGATGCAAGGTTACAATTTTTAGGAGCAGGCTGGCCAGGTGCGCTTTGTTTTTCTCATTATGTTCAATCAGGCTTCTTTGGCTGACTGCAATGCACTTTTTGTGGGTGATTTAATTTTCTTTCCTGGTATAGATTGAGTTGAAATCAGCCTGCATTCAAGCAATACACTCTGAAGAGGTGAGTCACTACCAGTTTTCATTTAAGAAGCCCGGTGTGTATATAATAAAGTGCATCATATAATGTGTGTGTGCATGTATTCTAGGTTTACTTGTATATAGAGTATATTCTACATGTGTTATACTATATATATTATGCAGAAAGTTAAAAATATATACATACATAGTAGAATATATATATTACATATGTATATTATATATGTATGACACAGTGACACTGCTTCTATTAGACATCCCCTTTAATTATATTTTCCATACACTTAAGATTATTTCTTATACTTTTGCAATAGTAATTTTTTACCCTGCTTTTGGGGCATCTTCTCCTTTACTCCTGCCTAGCATCAATCTCAGATACAAAATAATTTTCTATGGACCTAATGATTTTAATACTGTTACTTGAGACAGATGGGTTTACATGGAAGGTTCTCTATCTGAATAGCTTTGTCGTATTTGCAAGAGTTCATCAAATTCACTATTGTTCAAATATCACAACTGGAACCCAGCATGTAGGTCAACACATAACTATTGAAACAGGCTGACTTGACAATAGTGGAGTACCCTGTGATGTGTTTGTGGTGCCAAGAAGCCATGAAAACCCAGTGACTACTCACTTCTGTACAGTCACCTGCAATGTATGTCCCCAGATGGAGGGAAAACCTCCCTGCAAAACTCAGCTCATCCAGAGAGATATGAGCAGGACTGAGTCATCTTTTCACCTTGTCCCACAGCAAAATTGATGATACATGTCTGAGGAAGAATTCCTTTGTGGTGTGGAAATTGCTCCTGGAAAGTCACTGCAAGCATTACACAAAGGGGCCATCCATAGTGTTCTAGAAGAGACCTTGGTAGAAAAATTATCAGAAAGCTTCAGCTAAATAAAAGGCACTGTTTTGACTCAGAGAATAAAGAGAAGAAGCAATATTTACTGAAACAAGCAGTAAGAAAATTATGAAAGTAACTCCAACTAAAAATGAGAAGGGGCTGGAGGCCCTTCTTTTGCCAATCCAGCTGCTCAACACAGTGTTGTGACAGCTGTGGGAGACTGGCCACCTGCAACAGAACCTGCCTCAGACAGGTTTGGCAGTTTGACTCAGAACACCAGTACAAGTGCACAGACAAACCAGGTGTTCTCCAGAAAACCAAAGCTTGCAAACAAAATTTGGGTTACCCTTGCATCTCTTCAAGATTGCTGTGCAGATATCTGTAGGTGTTCTTGGGATGACTACCTTGTACTGTGTCAGCAAAAGCACCTCACACTGTTGCTGGATTAGGAAGTGGTTCCTGTGATTCTCCTGCTAATCAGCTACTGAAGGCTTCAAATACAGCCCTTAAGAGAGTACTTATCTCTAAAAGATTCTTAAAGCATATGAGCTACTTGGAATCTAGTAAGGTACAAAAATAAGGTAAAGCACTGATTATCACTGTTCATAGCAAGCACAGTTCTTCATTCATCATACTCCAGTAGTTATGTCTTTAGCATCTTGTAAAGTCCATTGGGCTGTCTCCAGAGTCCGTGTTTATCCCTTGTCCTACTCTTGGAAGGGACATATAGTGAACTTAAAAGTTTACTTAAATTTACAGTAAATATCATGTGCAGCACTCTCAAGCTAAGAACTGAGAAAACTTGTCTGCTGCCAGCTCCCTCTTTTACAATGTAAATGTCACTGACTTGCTGTGTGTCTTGGTTTTCTTTGTGTGTTTAGGGCACAGATGTCTCCTTTATGCTGCCTTTTTCCTGGTGCATGTTAATGATTTACCTGTCCTGAACAGGTCAACCATTATTTCTGTCCTCTCCCATTATTTCTGTCCTTACAGACTTGCTTGATGGTTCAAATTACCTTTGCTCCTGAAGTGCATGGAAAGCAAGGACTTTTTTTATAGGCTCCAAAGAAAGAAAACCTGTTGATGCTTTTGGCATCAAATGTGTTAGAGCTGTTAGTTTGCATCTGGTTATTGTTTCCTGGCTTGCTTTTCTTTTTCGCATGAATGACAACAGCTGTGTATTTTTTTGAAGCCTACAGGTAACCTACTTTTTTTGCTATGCACCCCAGTGTTACATTTTGTCTTAGCCAAGGCAGCCCTATCAGGCATGCTGAAACAGATTTTGCAACACAGGAGGAATATTAGTTGCTGGCTAAGCCACATCCCTCTGGACAAAGTCAAGACTTACTACTCTTGTGGCTCCTCTCTCAGCAGGGATATGGTGGTTCCTAAGGTTTGTTTGTGGTTTTTCTTGCCCAGTATTTCAGGCAAAAAAAGAAAGTTTGAACCAAGAAATAAAAGAAAAAAGGTTCTAACTTCTGAGTGCTGAAGGAAAAGGGGATTATTTAATTTTTGTCATGTGATTTTCCCCTCCTAGGTGAGACATACAGTATTGCTCAATGGTTTATCATATTTTGACATATCCCTTTTGGCCAAACCCAATGATCTTATTAAGACGCTCTTTCAAAAGCCCCGGGATTTCATCATCTGTCATAATCCTAACAATTCCAATAGAAGCTTGAAGCAAATCCTAAAGGACAAGATCCTCCCCCTAATCCCCACCCTAATCAATCACTCAGTGTTATGGAGTTTTTGTGGGATCTCTCCTGCAAGCTATGTTTTCCACATCCCACCATCCATTTGTCAGCCCTTATAATGTTTGCACACTTTTAGCAAGCTTTTATGCTGGTTCTGCCTCTTGTTATCACAAACTTCAGGTATGAGCTTTGAGCTTCTTGCTGTCCTCCAACTCAGAGTTTTCTTATGCATCTCTGCATTGACATTGACCATGTGTTCATTTCACAGCATTAGCTCACAAACCCTTCATCTTGTGCATTTCTGTACAACATGTTTACTTCTTTTCTTCAATTTGCCTTCATATCCTCTCCCTACTCCTTGTTTTTGAAGAGTCTTCTGATTCAAGCAATCATCTCCATGCTAACCATCTCAAAAAGCTGTAATTTATAGCCTTTTGTGGACTAAAGTGATAGACCAACTAAAATGGAGCACCTGTTTACACACTAGAAATTCCCAGTTACCTTTCTTTGTGCCCCATACTTCTCTAGATGGGAGTCACTGGGGACAGTTATTGTCATCCTGAACATCCTCTAAGAAAGGAATACTGCATTTTTTTGGGGTGGGAGCGTTCCCTAAAGCAGTGAGCCAAAGCTGACCTATTGTGTTTTGTTTTTAATAAAAAGAATATTTACATTTTCCTAGTGTTGCCTTGTATGACACTTAGTTGCCATGGATCCCAAAGCTGCACCAAGAAGCCACATCAGTTTTCCCTCCTCCATGCTAGTGAGATTGAGGTCTAGGAGCATCTGGAGAACCCTTCAACACCACAGCAGTGGTTATTACAGCAGTTAAAAAACAGTTGTCATAGGACCATCAAATAGTTTAGCTTGGAAGGGACCTTGAAGAGCACCTATTTCCAGCCACCTTGCCATGGGTAAGGCTACCTTTCACTCGACAAGCTTGTTCAGAAGCCCTCTCCAGCCTGGCTTTGACCACTGCCGCGGATGGGACATCCACAGTTTCTCTAGACAACCTGTGGCAGTGCCTCATCACCCTCAAAATGAAGAACTTATTTCTAATACCCCATCTAAACCTACCCTCTTTCAGTTTAAAGCCATTCCCCCTTGTCATATCACTAGACGCCCTTTCCATCTTTCCTACAGCACCCTTGAGGCACTAAAAGTTACTGTAAGATATCCTTGAAGACTTCAGCACGAACAGCCCCAGCTCCCTCTGCTTTTGCTCACAGGGGAGGCGTTCCAACCCCCGGATGGCCCTTGAGGGACGGAGGTTCCTAGCTCTTAGCCCTGACCCCTGCTCTAGAGGGACGCGCGGGGCGCTGCCGGAGGCGCTACGGGCGGTCCGGGGCGGTGCGGAGAGCAGCTCGGGGCGGTCCGGGGCGGTCTGGGGCACTCGGGGCGGTCCGGGGCGGCTCGGAGGGCGGTCTGGGGCGGCTCGGAGGGCGGTCCGACCCGCCCCCCCCGTCCCTCGGCGGGCCGCGCGGTGCCGCCGCGCAGTCGGTGCCCGGCGGAGCGGGTGCAGGTGGGGCGCGCTGTTGGCACGGCGGTGGGTCCGGCGGGAGCGGGCAGCCGGAGCAGCGCGGGGATCTTGGGAAGAGGAGCTGCGGCGTTCTTCCGCAGGGTCTGTCCCGGGCTGCGGCGTGCAGGGCTGGGCGGGACGGGATGGGTCGCGGGCTGCCTCCTCCCCACCTTCCTTTCAAACTCCCTGGTTGCTCCCGCGTACCTCTTCTCTCTTCCGCAAACCCCTGGCTGTGTCGCGCTGAGCTTTTTTTCCCTCCCCACCTCCGTCCTCTGGCTGCACCTGCATCCCTGGTCCCTCTCCCTGTCTGCACCCTCCTGTACTATACTTCCAGCCCTGTGGTGCTTCCTACTCCAACCCCACTGAATGTGCTTCACCCTGCGGTGCCTGGCCTCCAGGCTTTCTGTCTGCGCCCTACATCGCTCCGTGTCTGTGCCCCTAAACCCTTTGTCTGTGTCTGGCACTCAGCAGTACTTGTTCCTCCAAACCCTCTGGCTGTGCCCCACACCTCCCGGTGCCTGTCTCTCGAGGGCCTCTGGCTATGTCTCTCATGAGCAGAGCTTACCTTCCTGTCGTGAAGAACAAGTTACATCGTGGCATGTGCATGGCCCCACTGCATCAGGGACCTTCCTGTTGAAAAACGCTCTTTTCTTCCCACACCTTCTGCTCCCAAAGAGTGGTCCCACGCATCAAGAAACTGAGGTTTCTTTCTCTTCAAGGGTGAAGGCAGGAGACAGTCAGGGAAGAGGTGTGGCCCATGTGCTTAAGAGGCTGATATTAAAATGTAGGGCTGGAGGGGTGATGTCTAGCCAGGGGTTGTCTGGCAAGCTGGAAGGGTGGCTGGCTGGCTTGCTGCCTTCCTTCTCTTGGAGACCTTTGCTGCCATGTGGGAGAGGTCCGTCCTTAAGGACTGGCCACATCGCCAGGGAGGCCAAGAGCCAAGGAGGCAGGTTAGTGCTAGCTTGGAGAGGATTGATGAGGCTGCATTGGAGCAGACTTGTCCTTTACAACTCTGGGTGTCATATATATTGTTATAGAATTGTGAGTTTGTGGATACTTAATTTGTAAATACATTTTGAATTGAAATTTTGGTTGGGTCTTGGGTGTTGCTGTCACCAAGGCAGAATAGTGTGATGCTTGGAAAGTCATAGTGAGGCTGCAAACCAGCTCTTACTGATTTTTTTTTTCTTTGCTTGAATAAGAAGTCAAGGTATGTTAATAAAAGCTGTTCAGAGAAGCCAGAAAACTTACAGTCATGTATGGATACTCTCTTCCTTACTTCATTGTAATTCTGTTCTTCCCAAGCCCATGTATAGGTCTGTGCTGAACACTGACATGTGGGAGAAGTTGCAACAAGTTTTTCTGGTTGTTGAGAGCAGCCTGGGAACAGCATGCTGCCTGATTTATTCTGCTGCTCAACACTTGGGGTGCTGCCCAGGACACACTCAGGCTCTGAACAACCTGGTCTAGTGAAAGCTGTCCCTGGCCATGGCAGGAGTTTGGAACCAGGTGATCTTTCCAACCCAGGCCATTCTATGATTCTTTGAAATTCTTCCTAGGCATAACCTCTATTGAAAATACCGGGAATAATGCAACTTCATGGTATTTCAATATAACGTGTGATCTTTTCATTAAGTATTTATTGGTAAAGCAAGACAGGTTCTGGTACAGGAAGCAATATTCATGGAATGTGTTGGGAAAGATGCCACAGCATTAGTCAAGTAAGACAAGCCAAATAGGATTGAACTCATTATGAAGCTCACCAAATACCATTAAATACCGATCAACTAGTTGCATATCAGTAAAAGAACTAATCAGGGATGGTTCTGTATCCTGACATGACTTGATGGCTTTTGCTGAATGTGCACCCCTTGCCTCTCTCTGCCCTTCCTGCCTTTTTTTATCTCTGCTGCTATAAACTGGCAATACTTCTTTTCCCCCTCCACTGTGGACTTCTGCTCTTCCTTTTGAAACTGGTTCTGCCCAGAGTGTGTCTGGGTTAATGCTTGTCTTATCTCTTCCTCTGGCCTGCCCATATCTCGTTGGCTAACACACAAGTTTCTGGAGGTGTGGGCAGCTGCAGAGCGAGGCAGAAGCACAAGCAGTGGATGGGATCGGCATGGGAGGCATGCGTGGGGTGAGGAAAGTGGGAGGGCATCACCTCTGTGCCATGTTCAAGGGCAGGAGGTGGAAGCGAGCCAGGACCCCTTTCTGGATCTTCATTAGCTGCTTGTGAAATCATGTTTATTGTGTTCTGAATCTAACTTGGCAGACTTCATGCAGCATCTCTCCCTTCCTGATGACTGCCTCATCATGGCTGTCAGAGGCTGCTGCCCCATAATTTTCCTGGTGAAGGCTCGTGTGAGCTCCCTCATGTGCCCCAGCTGAAATAAGATGGTTTAGCTATCAGTTATGGGTTTAGACCAGCTATGTTGTTTTGTCTGAAGTGGATCAAGGACAACTTGTTAAATGTGGGTAGTAGAGCTATAGTATAAAGGCAAATACGAATAGATGGGATGTTGACATCTTCAGTGGCACAGCATATTTTATACAAATAATGTTGTAGCCCAACACTCATATTCACTTCAGGCTAATGGATGTTTGAAATTTCAAGCTGCTTCTCAGAGCCTGGGTAGCTGGAAAGGATGAAATATTTGTTCCACTCACTACTCCTCTGTCCTTCTCTGCAACTCTTCACTATTCTGGTTTCCTTTATGAAGTTACAGCATGTGGCACACACACGGGCAGTGTTTTTATCAGTTTATCATTGCCCAAGTACTTATTAGATTCAAGAAATGGCAGATTTAGTTATGCTTTTCTCTGTTGCAGTTTATGAATTGTTAGCTTCAAACAGCAGTTTTGGTAGGCCTTTCTGAGTACTTAAAGAGAAGTTGGTCTTTGAAAACTGCACCGAAAGCTGAGTGATTACTCTGCATTGTTGCACAGTGCTACGGAGCAAGTCCCATGTGCTTGCCCAGGGATCTCACCAGTACTGAGGCTGAGTACTACATGTCGAGGGCAGATGCAGCCTGAAGGGTGGAAACAAAACCTTTTACTCCTCAAAAATATGAGATTATTAGAACAAAGGAATTAACAAAACAAGTAGTCAATTTTGTCAAACCTGACTGTACTTTTTTTTAAAGCAGTTTTAAAGTTGTAGCAGTTAAGAATTTTATTTTATGTAGGTGACATTTAGTTGAAATCCAAAAAGTAAATGTTAAGTACATGAGTTTACACTGATGATAGGCACCAGAATAATTCAGATTCTTGTGTTTACGTGTCTTTGATTTCTGTGTTTAATGCTGACTATTGACATGGAAATAATGACTAGTTGGTTGTTTTTTGTCAGTTTGTTTGGTTTTTTTTCCTATTTTTACTGAATTCACAAAGTAGAATGCTTTCAACGTGTCTGTCAATGTGTCTCTTTTTTCTTCTGTATTTTTGTTATTTTTGTTCTGTCTGCTTATGATGGCTACACACAGCAATTTATCACTGACAATGATGACTAGAAAACACCTGTAAGTGGTTCATGAATGGAGTAATATGAGATGAATACACAGCTCACAGAACTACAGATTTAAGTGTCTTTAAGTGTTATCTTGGTTCTTGATGAGAGTCTGTGGAATTGAATTTTAGTAGCATTTAATTTTAAAATGCTGAGGTAGTGCACGAATCTCCTAAAAAACTACTTGTAAAGCCTCCCTGTCCCAAAGCAAACTCTGGCTTACACCTGCAGAGAGGCACAGATGTCACAAGGAAGGCAAATACAGGTGTCAGTAAACTCCATAAATCATTTTATTTGCTAGGAGCAATGGAATTCATATTGCCCCTTTTCATTGTGCCAAGGTACAAGCAGCAAACATTGACCCTTATCTCTGTTCTACTTGTAGTACCTACTTAGGCTGATGCAGTTTCACCCACATTTCTATTATTCCTTCTATTCTATTATGCTTTTCTTTGCATGTGCTTCTTGTGTCACTTTTCTTTTGTGCTGGAGTATTATTGGTGAAAGCTGGTTACTAAGAAGTACTGAGGAAACAGTCTGGGTTAAAAATTACCCTTTCTTTCTCTGTGAGGCTTGCTCTCCTGCTCTGGGTCTGTTTCCCAATCTGTTTCATTATGGAGCCAGAAAAATGGTTGTTCCAGCAGAAGTCAAGGGTGACATAGGAGCAGGTATGAGTAATGGGGAGAGAGGTTGATTAAAATTGCATTGCTACTATTAAAAGTGCTCTTATAATTGCCAGCTTACCCTGTAAACAGTCAGACTTGCTTTGCTTGAGCAGGCTGTGCTCAAGAGAAGCTGCTTGTAGCAGCTTTATGAATTCCTACATGCAGTCTGCCTTTGTTTAATTGTATTGTGAATTCTTTGTAGTTTGGATTATGTTTTATATTGATATGGGCCTTGCACACTGGGCTCTGTGCCTGGAGCCTCTATTCAAAGACTTTTTTTTTTTTTTTTAAAGCAATGCCTCACTGAATGCATGTGAATGTGACCGTAACTTTGTCTAGTGCACTGCAAACCCGTGCTAAGAAATAGGATGCACTGTGCAAAAAGCTGCTAAGTTTCAACAGGCATCTCATGGGCTGGAATTCAAGCGAATGCTCCTATCCCAGTGATAGCATTCAGAGTTTATGGCTATGCCTGAGATAAAAATATAGCTTACTCTATTCCTTTTATTCTTTGTTTCCTAACAAAAGAAGGGGACGACTCTTGCTGGAGTCTGACTCACAAAGATCAGTTTGTTGATTTGGAAATAATTTGCATTGTATCATCAGTCCTGAAATGACTTAAAGCAAAGTCACAAAAACCTGATTCAGTGGTTCTCTGTATGCTTTTAGAGTATGGGAATGGTTCCCATTGGTACTGTATTCTTTCTTTCAGGAAAGTCAGTTAGATGGCACATAGGTTTTTTGTTTATGTTTTCACCTGATCTGTTAGGAAGTGAAATGCAAATTTTTTTCTATTATTTTTCACGAAAAGATACTGGCTGAAGCCTTAAGATTATCAGGGTTGTTGGTCAGATGTACTCATTTATTCTGTTGAGTAAATACTGTAGTATTTGTTTACCATATGGGGTTATGAATAGGTGGGGTTGGGCATGTGGAAATGTCTGTAGTCAGTTCAGGGAAGTAGTAGCTAGCAATGTTTCATTTTGTACAGGTGAATATTACTTGGATTCAGGTATATTGCAAGAGAATAGTGTGTTTTACAGTATTTGCATTCTTAACATCCACAACAATCCCTTTTTTGTTTGTTTAGATGTACAGTTGGAAAAATCTCCATTAAAAAACTTTATCATTTTGTAGTCAGAGTTCTGACTTGTTTGCTCAGGCTGAAGAAAAAAAATCACCTTCTAGTCTTTAACTCTACAGAAGGGGTGTGACAAGCTTAATTAAATTATTATTCCTACTATTATTATTACTTTGGAAGTGTCCTGTCCCCCTTTGTCTCTTGTGAATGAGAATTATAGAATGTACAGTTGACCAAAGCCAAGAGGATAATGAAGTAAACTCAAATGCTCACTGTCAACTTTGAAATTAAAACTTTCATAAAACAACTTGTAAGGTGCCTTCTCATAAGCCTTCTTACAATCACTCTCATTATTTCTGCTGTGCTGAAACAACATTGTTTCTGTAGCACCTCTTGTTCTGTAACAAGTCAGGTTGTTAAGGAGTTGGCTTACAGTTGTTTTTACATGAAGAAGGGAAAAACTGTAAGACAAGGCTGTAAATAATCTCATGCCATAGCTGTGATATTCAGGAAGTTCACTCAGTTTAACTTCTAACTAGGAACATGGCAGATTGTAGCAAGAGAGGGAATGTAGAATACAGGTGTCCTGGAATATCCTGTGCCCCTCTTCAACTAGTCCTTTAATGACTGCTTGAAATCTTATGGGATGAAGTATTCTCCATTTGAATTTCAGATTATCCTGAAACTGCTTTTCATAAACTGAAGTGATCCACTTGATCAGTTAGGGAAGCTTATCAGAAAGTTGTGGAGAAAATGTTCCTGAACATCGACTGGACCGAGTTCTGATTTGCTCGCAATTCTTCCCAGTGTTGAAATGTGGTTGCTACTTTATTTTAAAACTGAACATCTCATATACCCATTTGAACTACATTTAAAAGTATGGAATGGAAAATTGCCTCTGGAGGTGTGGAAATTATGCAATCTGGTGTTCTTGCTTTTATCCTGTAGAGATTTTATGCATATTGTTGTTGGTAAAGTGTGATATTTCATCAGTTACTTTCATCCAAGGTGCTGAAGCATCAGACAAAACTTGATTGAATCTAGGAAGACTTTTGTGATAAGTGAGGGAGTCACTTTTACAGACTGTGAAATTATGTGACCTTGGCTCATTCTTTGAAATGACTGCAGTGGGAAGAGATCCAATCTTCCTTTCCAGTCAGTGGGATAGCATCACACTTCTTGGATATGGTCAGCTGGATGAACCTGCGCCTGAATAATGTATATATAAGACAAAGAATGTGTATGAAAGTAAATAGTTTGGTTTAAATGTGAGCAGTAGAGTCATCCTGAAGTCAAGCAGAAGAAGAGTAGAAGCAAACCATGTTTCCTTTCTGATGAGGGCTATGGTGTTGCTTTAGGTTCAGAAAGAGGGGGTGTGGCCTGCTAGTTTTGCATATTAACTGTAATATTGAACCAGCACACACCGCTTTAGTTTTGCTTACAGCTTTGCTGTGTTGACTGGTAGAAGACATGCCCATTTTTCTCTGAGGTCTGAGAACTCCATGCAGAGAGTGAACCAAACTCTCTAAATGACCTCTTCTGCAAGGCATTGAAACCTGTATGTCAAAAATACTAAGACTTTTTTTGGTTACTGAAGTGCATAGCTATAAGTAAGTCTAATTTTCTTTTATATTGGAGACAGTGCAGTTTTCCTCTGTTTTAATGCTGTGGCATGCTGAGTAGACTGTAAGACACTTGTCTGTTTCTAGTATACTGGTGTTGTAAAGGAACATTAGTATTAGGCTGAGTACTCTGCTGCTTGCCAAGCTTCTTTGTTGGAAGTATTATTGTCTCCTGTGTTATTCTGATGTTGCACATCCATTGCCTAATGCACTTTGTTGATGGGATCTATCTTTTTTTATTTTTTGTTTTTGAAGCTATTTATGTTTGGCAATCTTTCAGGATCGAAAAGAGGAAAAAAAAGTGCAGTCGTCTTGGCCAGACATAGCTGGTTCATCCCTACATGAACTGTTGTATTTTAAACTGCAGAGATGTCTTGTGGTCCTGGTGGTCTCCACATGCTTAGAAAGATGGTAAAAAGTACATTCTGTTGTAGAGGTGGAAAATATTGATAGAAGATGAAAAATCCTTACTACATACCTGCGATTAAACCTGCTCATGGATGTGTCTTGTTTGATTCTGCTTCTCTGTGGAGTTACTGTTTGGAGTTCTAGGCTGATTTTAAAAAGCTCTGCTGTTACAAATTCACGCCTTGCATAGTGGTGCTTTTTGTGCTGTTTTTGAGCTTCCTGAAATGGAATAATGAAGACTTTTAGAAATCCCCGTTAGCAAAGGAACTAAGGTCCAGATAACTAGATCTGGAGCAGAAGTATGGCTTCACAGCTGTGTATTGTCATTAATGTATCTTTACGCATAATATTTTTGCAAACAGAGTTCTGCAAACTCTTGCGTATTATTTTCTTGGAATTTGAATGAAAAATTGATATATTTTTAAGGTTGGATTTTTATAACAAGATCTGGTTACATCTTGTTTGATACTTTTGCTGATCAAGCCGGTTAATGTTTTCTAAATACTGTCCATGCAACACTGTGTTGGCCATGCAACCTTTTTCTTTAGTCTCCATAGGCTATTGACTGCTCTGGGTCACTGTGTCTGGATGTTTCCTCACTCTAATGCTTATGGGCAACCATGAATATTCCTGTTCTGTAGTGTTTGAGTTCTGACCTCCAAGTCTGTTGCAAGAACCATTTGAAAATCAGGCACTTCCATAGTCCTTAGAAGAGTATCTGCATAGCAAGTGGAAAAGAGTGTTTTTGGAACTGCTGCTAGCACTGTGTGAAAGCAAAGATGCTCCCATTCTTGTTCAGCTGATGTGCCCAAGCTGTCAAACTGGATCTGCCTCCAAAGGGTGAGTCATCTCAAAAGAAAGAGGTACTGGGGAAAGTTATCAGGCAAGTAGTGTAAGCAACATGCAAGATGGCTTGAGTGGTACCTGAAGCTTACTCAAATTTTGAACAGACTCAAATAGGGGTTTATAACGTACTAGTTTCCATGCATTTATCTCTGGATTCAACATATAAGAACAATGCAAGTGGCTTTGACTTCAGGATGAGCCTGTGGAGTCAGTTCCTCCAGTTATCCCTAAACTTCAGATGCCTCTCTGCTGTGCATTTCCATTCTCCACCTCTTTGTGATTCCTCCATTGGGTATGGACTATCATAGAAACATCTGGCTTTTCCATTTCAGAAGCTGTTTTTCCCTTCCACAGTAACTTTGGTCAGGTATAATTACTTTCTTTGAAGTGGAGATCTTCTTTGGGATGCAGAAATAAAAAATGGAGTGCCAGGAGAAATTGGCTTTACTGCTGTATTTAGTTGTTCTGACTGAGAGACCCGAGTCTCCAAACAATGGTATAACATGCCTTCGTGGGTTGCCTGATGCTAATACTCATGAGTGTGTTTCATAGTGATTAACCAAACCTTTCATCATGCTGAAGAATGTTAATTTAAACAACAACAACCTACGTCCTGTATACCTCCCTGCATATCCCTCAATGATTTGAAACTTCCAGCTGCAGCTGTATAAATTACCAGCTCTGGACTGGAAAGATTAGGATGTGGCAGTGTAGTTGCTTCCTGGAGTGCTCCAAAAAGCACATATGCCAAGACTGGACTTGTGAGCAGCAGCTTTTTTAATGATACTGTCAGCCTGCTTTCTTGGGTAGGAGGAGCGTTCTGAGACTGTAGTTTAAAAAGCACTTAGCACATTTCCTTTAAAGTGGCTTTTGTCGCCCTGAAGTTCTGCCTGTCACTACGTGTCACTCTGCTGCTGCTGCCCATGTCACACTTCCCAAAGTTCACGCTGTGCTGTGCGGGTCACTGCCAAGGGTGTAGGCACAGCTGGTTCCCGCTCTCTTGGAAGAAACTCCCAGGGAGGGTGCAGTTGCTGATGTTTACAATGCTCAGCAGCATGTCCACTATGCTGCATGGCGGCTTAAAAAGAGGGGGGAGGGAAGGGAGGGTGTCAGTTCTAGGTCAGCTGCCTTTAAAATTTATGCTTGCCTACTGCAATGCAAGCAGAATAGGAGCAGAAGGAATGCATTATTTTGCTGCCTAGGATATCGGCCCAGGACCCAGAGGGTGGGTAGGTTGGGCAAGTGCAAGGCAGTGGGAAACAATGGTAAAGCAAATTAGCTCACGTCAGCATGGGAGAGTGGTGTGGGAGCAGTTCAGCTATTGTAAATTGCTGCGTTAGAGGGTGAACAAAATAGTGTGTTGCAACTCTGCACGGGTGTTATCAGTGTTACTACTTACTAATATTCTGAACCCAGCAAGGTTAGAGCTGGTGCAATAAAAATTCCATAAAATGGCATTGATTTTGCAATGTTGTTTTGCCATGGCAACTACAGTGACAAGAGCTGAGTGTACACTATACACAAGGTGTAACTCTGGAAAAACACCTCTTCCTTCAATAATTACGAATATTTTTCACTTTACTTGCTTACTTCTTCTTTCTTAAGGTGAATATTGTGTTCCTAAGGCAATTATTTGCATTTTTTTCAATCTCTTTATATAAAACTCCTTTCTGATGTATTTTCATTTTACAAAGACAGTCCCATCTACCTTTGTCTACTGCAGGTGAAAATTATGGTCTAATTTTTTTTTTCCTAGTGCTGAATAGCGCCTGGTACATTGCCATTGATTACTTGGTTATGACATGTCTTTGGAAATAAAAAGGCTTGTCTGCTTTTTTTTTTTTTTTTTCTGTTGGCATTGGCTAGATTAGCAAGATGCTACTACCTATGTAACAAGTCCTGTTCCCTTTTATTTTAAGAAGTCTTCTCTGGAAGCTGAGGTCTAGCTCTGCTTTTCTGTTTCTGTTTAGCTTCCATGGAGAGACCCCCACTGTGACTGTTTAATTTATGTTGTTTTACTAAGAGGTGGGTAAACAAGAACCAAGTCCTTAGTAGCAAACTGCTTCTATTGTGATTAATTCAGTGTGTGAGAGCCTTATATTCAGTTAACTCTCAACTGTAAATTAGGATAAGACAATATGGTGGAGCCAACTCAGTGACTCAGCTTGCTGTTAAAGAAGGGGGCAGTCTCAGACATTACACGTCCTTGTTCTCTTTCATTCAGAGTATTTAGTTGGCACTTGTGCTTCCTCTCTCTTTTAAGAGCTTATCTGTAAACTGAGTATTAAAAATGTGCTTACTCGGCAGCTTAAAAATCCTGGTCTGTGCTATCTTTTGCAGTGCAGGTAAATAGTAGTTCTTACCCCTCTAATTCAATACAGACCCCTATATTCTGTTTTGCTTGGTTACTAATGATGTGTATACACTTTACACCACAGCTGTAAATAATTCTTACATATCCTTATCAGAACTGTCTCTACCATAGCTGTTTGTACAGGAAGAACAAACAGAATGGGTGAAAGCTCTGTGTGTTACAAAGATGTTGGCTTGTAGATGAATGAGCAGGGAGTACAGGGGGTGTGAGTTAGCATGATTGTGTAGCACGGCTGAAAATACTAGACTGTGTTACTGCTTTCTAGCCCTTAGTTTGTGTTTTGTGAAAGTCTGTTTAAAGTGACCTAAAGATTAGTTGATCTGGTCTTTAAAGAAAATCTGAAATTCTGCTTTCCTATCTGAACAATAAGGTAAGGAGGAAAAAGGAGACTAAATCCTTTGGGGAAGGAGGATATTAACCTGGGTTGGATATGGCCCAGTTACTAAATCAATGCATTACCAAAGGCCTTTGATAAGGGTAATGATATACCATTATGTAATGAAAGTGAGGTTGCATTAACAATCTTACTTCGAATTCGGAGTGAAAGTTGTGCTATGTGTGCCACAGGAGTCACTGTGAATGCAGCTCTAGGCGACATTGTGAGCTGGTGTCACTGAGCTGGAATCAAACTCAAAGAAGCTAAGTGTAAGCTGTGCACTGGGGCACCAAGGAGACGAGCTTCTGTTCTGAGCTGTGTGAGGAACCACTCACTGCAGCAGGGTAGGTGGGTGAGACCAGTAAGCTGAAGAAAGGCTGACATTTGATTGCTAAATTAAGAGCTTTTGTTAAAGGCAGGCAAGCACTGAAAGTAAGTTAAAATGTTAGGAACTTTTCCCTGCTAATGTTTTTGGTTTCCTCTAAAACATTGGGAGTATAGGGAGAGAAAATTGGTGAAGATAACACTGATGTCCATGATGCTTAAGTCCTAAGTGAAACTGAGAACTTTTTCAGGGATGTGCCCAGAGTCTCATTTAACTGGATTCAGACTTGTAAAGAAACTTCCTTCCAGGCTATGGTTGCAAGAACTATTCAGACTTGATAAGTCTTTCTATGTGATGTAGGAGATTAGTCCCTAGGATCATTTCACATGCCTCCCTGCAACCTCAGGTGATATATTTAAGATATTTAAGATACTGGTGATGACAGGTCTTTTCCTGCCTTACTGTAGCACAATGTGATTTTTGTGGCTTCACATCTCGTCTTGTAGAGTGTCCCTGGTGGTTAGAGTGATGACTTTTAGAGGTGGAGCATGTGAAGTTCTTGACTAGGGATCTAGTACAGGATTGTCTCTGAGTAGGTGGAACTGGGTGATGATGTGACTTCTCTACATTACTTCATTATCAGCTTAAAGGGATCTATGACAGGGCTGTTATTCCCACATTTCTCCCTTCCTGTGGCATTTCAGTTTGTGAGCTTTAATGTTTCCTTTGCACAAGCCGGTTCAGTGTTTCAAGTCTGAGTTGACTGAGAAATATATATTTTTTTTCTTTCTCGAAGCCTAAGCTTTCATTTAGATTGTTGAACTGCTGTGGGTTCCCTGCAGCTGCATGGGGCAGAGCCACTGGCAGTGGTGCTGTGGGACTGGACTGCACAGAGTCCATTCTCATTCAGACACTGGTGGTTGGTTCAGTGTATGTGATCCAGGAGAGTGGCCGTGTAATTCTGGCTGGGAGCTGGGTACACAACAGGGCTGTACTCCTGAAATTGTTCCCATAAGAAGGGGATTTTCCATGTCTGCTGTTACTGTTCAGCTTTGCTGTGAAGTCTTTGGTATCTGTTCTTTTAACCATTTATAGAAAGGTGTGGAAGCAAATACAAACTGGTGTTTAATTCACACAGCAGCAGAGTAGGAAATCAATTTCCCACAGACAGAAAACCAGTGTGAAATGTGGTTGAAATGAAACCTGTTTTCACTAGTTCTGCTACTTAGAGTACTTTAGTCCCATAAGCGAATAACAGATTTGATGCTAGTTTAAAAAGCAAAGGATGAAATAGAGGGGCTATGTCAAAAAATTCAGTATGGGTGACCACACAAGATAAGCTTTAGATATCTTATTGAATAGTTGCAATGAGGAATTTTATAAGTTGATGTTCTAATAAAGTTTCTAAGCCTCAGTAATCTGATTTTTAGGATGTCCACTCTCATCTAGCAGGGGCAGTGTTTATAAGCAATATTATCAAAAAGGAAAAAACCATCTAATTTTAAGCAGGATGTAGCAAAGTTGCATGTGAGATGAATCTGTCAAAAACTAGGCTGGATGGTTGAGAGAAGGCATTAAAATGGAAAAGCGTGACAGAAACTTCTCTCAGCAAAATTCTTAACAACAGGTGACACCCAGCTAAAGTTTAAAACTTTGTTGCAGAATATGGGTGAGTAATCCGTGTAATATAATAGGCAGTTTGTAGTTGCTTGCCATGTGACACAAGGGAGTAATGTAGTTAAAATAACTGCAATTATGTAACACACAGCCTTGGGAAATAGGAAGGGCCGAGCTGGTATTTCCCAGGTAAATCTCAAGATACCATCTGTGAAATGTCCTAATTTAATTACCTTCTGAACTTCAAAAGCAGAATTAACAACAGTATACAAAGTGATTCTGAAACATGAAAGTTTCATAATTGTGCCTGAATATGTAAGCCAGTCTTACTGCTATTTCTTAAGCTGTAGTTTGGAAATCAGACCTGCATGGGTCAATGCTTAATGTAGTCTCCAACCTCTTGGGGTCTGCAGGGTGGACGATCCTCCAGAATCCTTGGATCCTGATCACTGTCTTAGCAGGCAAGGTGTGATAAACCAGAAACTCTTCTTTTGGGACCCATCCTGGGTGGAAGTTAAACCACTGAATTCTGCATGGGGTTTTCATAATCTCCAGACATTTTCTAAAGGATCACTGTAAAAATATCTGGTTTTTTAATAAGTTTTTTAATAAGTGTTTTTTCTCTAAAGTAAATTTTTAATGTTAAGTGTTTTAAGTTCATGCTGAATTGAAAATTGTTTTTTGGAGTGACAGAGCTTACATTAGATTGTTTCATTCTGGTGGGTTTTTTCCTTTTTTTAAAATTTTATTTTGTGAATTTTTTGGTTAGTTTTTTTGGGGGTGGTGTTTTATTTTGGTTTTTTGGTGTTTTTTGGGGTTTTTGGTGAAGTTTTTTTAATGCGTACTTTGTTTAGTAGCCATTACCATTAAAAATTGTAAAATTACTGTTTGAAAGCAAATCTTGATATCTGTTTTATTATTTAAAAACTATGTAGGGGGAATAAATGAGCATAAAGAATGGCATATATCTTTTATGCAGGTTAAGCAAAGGAATGTGAGAAACTTCTTGTTCTCATTTGAAAATTAGAAATATTTGAGGCCTATCAGTAATTCCAATTACAAAAATCACTAATAGTTTTGTGAGCTAAGTGAACTTGAGCACTTGCAACAATCTTGTTTCTTTACCACTTCTCACAATCAGATGTTCTCATATGGTTTGCTGTAGAATTTGTGGCATTTTTGTTGGTAAACAATCTTATCTGCCCTTGCCTCTCCAGTTAAGTTAATGGTCCAACTTGGAGCTGGTTGTGCCAAGCTGTATGCCTTAGCTCAGCTGCAGCTTGTGGGCTCTTCCAGCCCATTGCTGAGCTGTAGGCAGCCAGAGCACAGCAGATTACTTTGCTCTTTATCACAACCCTTCTCTCCTTTGCCCCGTTTATATCTCCTTTTTTTATAGTGGTGGAGGCACATTTGTTTAAAGATGCCTTCGGAAATTATGCTGCTACACAGCCTTGAACTTAGGTGCACAGTATTATTTTCCATTAACAAAAAGAAAAGTAGCTCTTATTTCTTTTGAAGAGCTGAATATCTTGTGTACATTTTTGAGGTGATGTTGACACTTGTTTTCCAATTGCATGTGTTTGAGAGGACTTCCTCTGTTATTTAGAACTTTTCAAGCTGGGCAGACTACTTACATGACTACATTTTTGAGTTTATGTGAGTTGTTTGCAATATAGTGTTCAAAATAATCCAATTCTGAAAATGAGTCTGCTAATTTTGAGAGAGTTTGCTACAAACGATCTAGTGTGCGTTTTTATGGAATTTTAAAATTTTGATATGAGCAGAAAGAGGAAGATTGGAAATAAAAGTGCTGATGTACTGATTCTGTAAGTGCATTAGCAGGTAGGAAACCAAGTACGTTTTCCTGACTCAACTATGTCTGTACAAATGCATAGTGGGCAGATGAGTTTATAGTATGAAGAACTAAAACTGTGTATTTAACAAATGGCCTTCTCTGGCCCATTGTCTTTGACCCTTCAGGAGAACTCTTTCCAGTCTCATATTTAGAAAATAATTTCTGTAGCTTACAAAATTGCCAAACATTTTGAAAGAGTGCATTATGGTCAAAGCATTATCAGTTTACTTCATAACAGCACAGTTCTACTATAAAGAAACAGGCTCTCAAAAATGATTTTGTTTTTTCCTGATGAAGCACAAGCTAGTAATTTATCTGGTGTGTAGGCATGTGATTTCCTTCTTATTCATGCTTCTATGAAAAAAAAGGCAGGTCTTGAACATATTATTTTCCAGTGTGCATGAATGTGTGTAAACTAAGTATAACAAGGTAAGATGAAATATCTTCCATGCTGCCATTAACTCTCCTTTTGTAGGTGGTTAACAAAAGAATTATTCTGAGAACTTAACATTAATGTCAACTATTGTTTACAGAAGTGGCTTTATGAAGGAAAACTGGGTAGCTAATAAGGAAAATAGGTAAATTGTAAAGCATGTTGAAAGTGAAATAGTAATGTCATATATAAAAGTTGGTTTAAAATGAACATTTTAACTGTCAGAAAGTTCTGAAGAGCACTGTCTTTCTTGAAGACATTATTTCTTAAAGTAATTGGAGTTAATTTACTGTATTTTGCTTACCTTTAGATTCAGATTACAGTAATTTCACAACCATAAGGCGCACCCCCTGAGAGTTGGCAAATTTCGCAACATTTTGTAGATCATATAAGGTGCACCAGACTATAAGGCACACTTTTTTTTTTTTTTTTTTTTTAAGCGAGGAGCCATGCGGCACACAACAAAGTAATGAATTAGTAACAGAATCACGCTATCGCGGGTTTACTGGCATGTGCTCAATTTGCAAACATTTTTCACAGATTGGCGTAACCTTTAAATGCAGTCCCAGGCACCCTCCCCGTGCTGTGAGCCTCGGAACTCCCGCCTGCCCGCGGCACTGTCTGACGAGGCGGGGCTTGGGGTGGCTGTGGCTTGCGGTGGTCTGGGGTGGCTCGGGGCTGCCCTTGGTCTGGGTTGGCTCGGGGTGGCCGCACTCGCAGCTTCTGTGACCACCTGCTCCCGCCTTCTCCGCGCAGCTCATGCTGGGCCTCTCTCCCCGCATGGCGGTCAGGGCCGGTGCTGTTCCCCTCTCTCCCTGAGTGACTCACGCGGGACCAGCGCCGCCTCCTTCTCTCCCTGTGCCACGTCCGGGACCTGCGCCCCCTCCCTCTCTCCCTACAGGGTGGCCAGGGCTGGCAGCAGCTCCCTCCCTCCCCACGCGGCTCCTGCCGGCCGTGGCCACCCACTCCCACCCCCCACCTTGCGGCTTGGCACTCCTGTGGCACTGCCCCCCCATTGTGGCTCACACTTCCGGGGTGGCAAATGTCGCAAATTTGTCCATCATATAAGGCGCACCGGACTATAAGGCGCACTTCCAGGTTTGGGGAAAAATTTTAGTCAAAAGGGTGCGCCTTATAGTCATGAAATTACTGTAATTGATCAGTCACTATTGAGTGGTAAGGCTGGGGCTGCTTTCTGTGTAAATCCTTATCTCAAGTTACTGAACTCCAGAGTCACTGAACTCCAGAAACTTTAAGAAGTCTAGTAACTGTGATGGAGTTTCATCTTGCTTGACGATAAACAGAAAAGAAATCTTAGAGGCTGAGACCCTCTACTGCCTTTTTTGGACTGTTTTAAAAGAAGAGGACCTTTGAGTGCTGGGGTGAGGAGAGGTGGGACAAATCCCTCACCAACAGTATGGCTTGGGTCAGTTTCACTATTTTCATCATCTGCCTTTCCAATACAACTAGAAGAAATCTATTGGAAATAGTTCAATTCCAGATAAAAGTTCTGCATTTGGCCTCAATGCCTAGCAGGTATAAGAGTTGCTATTTAAACGGTGACAGTATGTTTGTCTGACTTCTGATGCAAAATTAAAGTGAAGTTGAGAAGTCAAGTGAGTAAATGTAAAGAATTGTCTATTTGTGAGTTTGCAGTTGTTGAATGACAACTGTAAGAGGGTATAACAATCAACACCCTAAGCCCATTGTAGTGGGTTGAACCTGTCTGGGTGCCAGATGCCCACCAAAGCTTTTCTCTCATTCCCCTTCAGAGCTGGACAGGGGAGAGAAAATACAACAAAGGTTTAATATAAGGATTAGGAAAAATCCCTTGACAAATATCACTACAGGCAGAATGGACTTGAATTAAAAGTAATAATTGAATTATTGCTGACTAAATCAGAGCATGATAATGAGAAGTAAAATAAGCCCTAAAAACGCCTTCCCCCCACCCTTCCCTCCTGCCCAGCTCTGCCTCCTCCCCCCAGAGAGGTGCAGGGAGTTGGGAAATGGGGGTTGTGGTCAGTTCATCACATGTCCCTGATGCTGCTCAGGGAGAGGAGTCCTTCCCCTGCTCCAGTGTGGGATCTCCCCATGAGAGACA
>PYHW01009486.1:13332184-13347291 GCA_013186435.1 Turdus rufiventris
TCCAGGGGCTGCAGGTGGATCTCTGCATCCCCATGGCCCTCCCTGGGCTGCAGGAGCACAGCTGCCTCACCATGGGCTGCACCAGGGGGTGCAGGGGAACCCCAGCTCTGGCCCCTGGAGCACCTCCTGTCCCTCCTTCTGCACTGACTTGGGTTGCAAGGGCTGTTCCCTTCAGGTTCTCACTCTGCTTTGCTCTGGCTGCAAGTACAACTGCACAAACACTGGGGTTTTTTTTCCTCTTAAATCTGTTATCACAGAGGCATTGCCACCATTTCTAATTGGCCCAGCCTTAGCCAGAGGCTAATGCATCTTTGGAACCACCAGAGATAGCTCTGCTGGGAAGTCACCCTGTAGCCCCCCAACTACCAAAGCTAGCCTATGCAAACCAAATAAAAGGATGTTAAATGGCAATTGATTTAGCACCAGAAGCCGCACTGAATTTTCTGGATTTTTAAGAGCATGTTTTGAAGCAGATTTGTTGTTTAATTTTAGTCTTGGTCAGCATGTTGCACTAGCCAGTCTGAGTGCCAGTAATGTGAGAGTGGGAAAACTGAGTGGCAGTGAAACCAGTAAGCTACTTTTGTTACCAAAGAACCAGTTAAATAAAATATGATTATTTGTACTCAGTGAATAAAATTGTTGAAAAATTGAGCCATGCTCTGCACAAGGTTTCTGTGGGCTTTGGCAGAATTCTGTTATAAGCACTGCATGATGTACTTTCAGTTTGCCATGCCTTTTCTCTTGACAGACTGTTCTCATGTGTCTGAAACTGAAAGAATACTGGATTAAAAGGATAATTTATTTTGATCGGTCTAACAATTCAATACAATAGTTATTTATAAAGTAAACATTTTTAATGGTTCCTCCCCAGCACCAGTTATGGCTGAATTGCTTGGCTGTCACTGCTGAGCACTCTGAAGTACCTGGTGTTCAGGACAGGGTTGGATTTACGTGCATTTGATATCATCCATAGTTGACTTATGGAGTAAGGTGGCAATAATATTTTTAATTTGCATTTAACCATAAAATCCTTTCTCTTATGTGATTTCTAGCGTCTAAAGCAAGAATGGCTCTCATGTTTCCATTAGTAAAGAAAGAGGATGCCCCCTACTTGTTTTGTCAGCACCTTTATCAGCATAGAGCGCTAAAGCAAATATTGTGATATGAATACAGGATGCATGAAAATGGTCAGCATGAAAGCAGTGACATTGAATTGGGAAATGCTGGTGTTGCAGGATGATATTTCTGAAAATATGAGCTTTAAGGAGACTTAAAGATGGAGCATTTTCCAAATGTGAAATTGGTGGTGGTTGCAGATATTTAGAGACACAGGACAGAAGTGCAACCAGGAAAACAAGTGGACAAAAGAATGAGAATGGAGATGAGGTAAATCAGATGAACTCTAATGGAGGTGGGCTTGTCTGTGTTGCATCTTGTAATGAAGGGTGAGTGTAGTGGCTAAAAATGGCAGTGAACAGGATGTACTTGTAGAAGTGGAAATAAGGATGAAATTGTTTTTCTGGACTGTTAAGGTGAAGACAAATGGGAAGATGACAGTGGGGAGATCTGAGGAGAGCAATACATTACTAGAATGAAGGGAAGAACTGGCACTCTTAACCTGCAGCTGGCTTAACTTGGAGGAGATGCAGAAGGGCTGCCAGAGTAAGGGAGTTGGTTATCAAGGTGTGCTGCAGCCTGAAATAATAAATAAATACTACTAATAAAGGTGAATAAAGTGTGAAGATTGCATACGGGTGTTGAGAGAATTCATATGGTAAAGTGAGACACTGGGTGGGTAGGGGAAGAACATGTGCCAGGATATTTAAAAGGTATTTTCTAGGGAGAATGAGGCAAGGGAAGGGCTGATGAGGGCTTGATTGTGGAGCAAAAGTCAGTATTCATATAGGTATACTTACATGAACAATTTGACACAAGTAGGAGGTACTGCATGCAAAGTGGATGTGCTGGGTAATTTTTGTGGGTTAATGTATTGCCATAGGTACTATGACATTCCATGATTCTGGTGTGGAAACAGTTGATTCATCAGAGTGGGATTTGTATACTAATTATAATATGGCAAATTATTGCATTTAAAAGTAGTGTGCTGACATACTGGTACCTTTTCTCCTTCCCACATACCTTAGAAATACTTCTTATTTAGAATTTTCTTTTTCAATAATAAACATTGCAAAGCTGAGCTTCCTCATATATCAGTGGCTTGGACTTTTAAGTGGAGATGGTGATAAAAATAATTTGTTCTTTATTCATATTTACCTCTTAATTGTAATGGTTAACCACAGCACAGTTTCTTGAGATAATACTTTATGGCATGGAAGCACCTGGTTTATATCTAGAGATTGCAAAATCGTATTGTTGTGCATAACAGCTCTGCTATAAATTAGACCCAAGGATAGTGGGATGTGTCCAGTTAATGCTTCCTGATCTGTATTTCACATATGGTGCTCTGTTATCCTTTACTCTTTTTTTACCATTCTGTTTCCTGAAAATCTTTGCAAAAAACTTTATTAATCTTTTTTTATTGACAAAAATCTGTATTTCTGTTTTGGTTTGTTTCCTGCAGGCAGTATCATAAAAATCAAGTGAAAATGGCATTTAGCAATCTGACATCAAAGGCTATACTGCTGTATGATGAATGGATTAAAGATGCTGGTGAGTCATTTAAATCTAAAACTTACTAACTCCCAATAATTTTGAATAGCAGTGTGCAGCTATGCTAGGTGTGCTGTTTATCAGCTTAGAAGTAGCTTGTCATCCTGTGAATATTTATAAGACTTGCCAGGTTACCTATTAACATGTCAGTCTAGTTTCTGCATTTTAAAAAAGGAAGCAAACAAAACTCTGGTCGTTTATGGATATAAACTCTGAGTAAATAAAGTCCAGACAGTGATTCTCCTGTCAGTCTCTGGTTGCCTGAATATATAGTTTGAGTTTTTCCTGTGGTGCTGAATGTATAGTTTTAACTCTTTTTCACTACCAAACAATTGATTTTATCAGTTAATTAATGCAGGCACATTGCATTACTGCATTTTGCTTGTGCAAAATGAAAAAAAAAAAAAAAACATCCCTAATAAGTTTCAGTATTTTGAAATTAATCATCAGAGTAATTAACTCTGTCACAGTGGTATTTGAAGAACGATGTTGGTCTCTTGTTGCAGTTAGTAAGGGATATTAATCACACTTTGCTTTTATGTTTCCACTCTCTTATTCTGTATGCTCACCAAAAGCTGATAGAGACCTCAATTTTGGGATTAAGACACATCAGTCTCAGTGTTTCTCACTGTGGTAGAAAGATAGTAACAGGGATCAGCTAATTCCTGGGAAAAAAATAATTAAGTGGTTCAGGTTTGATAGATAATATCACTGAGCTATCATTTCTAGCATAGCTGAACACAACTTTTCTTGTTCCGTCAATGCACAAGTGAGCAGGGATGAAGTGGATTGGGATGGAGCAAGCATTCCTGCTGCACTGTCCGTGTCTCCAAAACCTGAGCTGTCTCCATGCCCAACTGAGCTTGTATTTGGCGTTTTGTATCATAGTGTTAGCGATAGAGTATGGTTTTCTCAGGATCAGGCTGGGAAGAACAGGAGGAAATGTTTGGTAAGAGCAGAGCAAGTGTGGATACAACAAAAACAGTCAGTTGTGAAGAGATTGTGGTTCTCTTGCAGTACACAGGAGCAGATTCTTCATGCTGTGGGTCACAGTCCTCAATCTGTGGGCAGGAGTGCTGGCACATTACAAGCTGTGAGCAGCATTGTAATGTGTTCTCCTCCTCAATGTGTTTCTACGCTTCCAGTGGCTGTTAACCACATCAGAGAGGTGGAAGGTTGCTTGAATGCTGTGGGTTGAAAATTCGCTGACTTGAAACATTTGGCTATGAATTAAACACTTGACAAAAATAAAAGTAGTATAAAAATTTACCCATAGAATACAGCAGCAACAGTTTACTGAGTCAGTAGTTTGGGATCATTCTGAACCAAATCTTCCAAAAGTCACTATAAAGGAAAATTAAAGAAAATAAAAATTACATCAGGTTCACCTGCTTATGGAGAAATGTGGCTGTCTTTGGTGATCTAGAACTCTGTGATGAATCAAAAAAGGCTGGAATGAAATCACAGTGATGTCAGATGAAATACCTGCCAGCCTCATCTGCAGGGAGAATGGAGTTGGATGTGCTTAGGAGGAAGTGCCTCTGCAATACAGGCTCTCTGACATAACTGTGGAGTAACTTGCAACATTTGCTTGTTGTATTATAACTTTTCTTGTTGTATGAAAGTGTGTGCTTTGTCATGCTGTAAAGACAGAAAATCATGTCACTCGTGATTCTGTGTCTCCTTTTCATTTCATGTGAAAAAAAAAGCACTGAATCCTACATGGGTTAAATCATGTTATCCAGTCCGTGTGGATTTGTGGTGAATGGACTCTGAAACACGATTGGTGACAGAAAAACCTAGACTAGCAAGAATTAAATACTTTTCTGTACTTGTTTACGTAAGTACTACAGACATCTGATTTTTCTTTTTTCTCCCCCCCCCTACTTCTAGATCCAAGACTGGAAGGCTGGCCACTCATGTCTTCACCTTTTCCAACAACTTTTATCATTGGAACCTACGTTTATTTTGTCACTTCCTTGGGACCCAAACTCATGGAAAATAAAAAACCTTTTGAACTCAGGCAGATCATGACATTTTATAATTTTAGTGTGGTAGCCCTCTCTTTATATATGACTTACGAAGTAAGTACTGTGTTTGTGATGTATTTATATATTTCATGTGCTTAACAACTAACTTTTAATAAATTTATTCATATAATTCCCACATTGTAATTCTCAGAAAAATATTACTGTCATGGAAGTAATTATATTCCTCCGAGGTGTATGCTAAACTTGTAATTCTTGGAAAAATGAATAAGTCTTACCTAGAAAGAGAGAACATGAAACATTTTGTGTCATTATGTATAATTTTAAAAGTTTAAAGTTTTCATCATTTAAATTCTTTGTACTGCAGGAGGTAAAGCAGACAATATGCTTGTCTTAGTATCTTGTAATTGTTTCTGTCCTACTAGGTGATAATGTGACAACCTGCCCTTAAGGGGAAGGAACAACAATGATTCAAACAATGTATAATGTCTACTGTGAAATCATCTTCAGTTAGATCTGCCTTTTAAATGTCAGAAATCAATGACACAGGTTAACAGAATCTAATTCAAGGCATTTTTGTCCTTTAAATGAACAAACAAAACCCCTCTAAACAAAAAACCTTCAGCCTCTGCCCCCTGCTTTCACTCCCAAGCCCAAATTATGAATATCTTTAACACTGATTTTCCCCACAGCCCCAAAATAGCAAATTCTCATTGTTTTTCAAAAACCATGATGAGATTTTGCTGCTGTTGGGCTTTACTTGTTTTTTGGGATTTGGTAGGCTTTGGCAGGGCTTTTTGAAGAGTAGCTATTTGTTGATGGTATTGTGTGAATGACAGCCTTACACGTTTGCTTGGTGAAACATCACTGTGCTAGTATTGACCCAGTGTATGATTCTCAGGTTGTGTGGCTATTTCAGCTTTGGCAAACTAGTAATAAAAAGCTGTCAGATTGTTGTGTCAAATTGGCAGGATATGTTCCTGTTAGCTTACTTTGCATGAGTCTTACAAAGAATTACAGTGAGCTACCTGGCATTTCTTCTAACCTCTCTAAAGGCACTGTATCAGCAGCTACTTTGTGTCATGACTGTTGTGTGGAGAGTGGTGGGCAAGATGAACACTAATGCTATTTAGATATTTTTCTTAAAAATTGCCGAATTTCCTTTAGGAATTGGGTTCCAGGTTTGATTTGGGTTATAAACCTCAGAAACAAACAAAAAACCCCACCAAATAAACCCACAAAGAAACAATAAAAAAACCAAAACCCAAACTTCTGCTAGTGTCTCTCACTGGCATGGTATTCAATATGTCTGTTGTCCAGACTTCCATGACTTACTGACATGAAAGAGTGTGTGGTCAGAGTGTAACTGATTGAATTTCTGGTATTGTCTGGTGGTCAGCAAGAAGCTGATTCTTTCCCTTTTTGGAACCAAGTCATTTGTGGGTATTTTAGTACTGTGCTTGTTTACTAGTGTTTGAAAAAAACATGCTTTTTTAAAGTACAGTAATTTCACAATTAAAAGCAGCACCATTTTGACTAAAATTTTGCTCCCACCCCAGAAATGCGGCTTACACTCAGGAGTGGCTAATATGTGAATAATTTTCTGACATTTCCAACCCTGGAAGTGCAAGATGAGGTGCTGAGCTGAGCACCTGCCAGTAAAACCCGGCTTTACGCAACTGTTGCAAATTGGTTACTCTGTTGTGCAGTGAGTGGAGGCTCTTTGCCAGCGGCGTGGTGGGTGGGGCAGGGAAGGCCGGGGAGCTCCCTCCTTCAGGCAGCACAGCCCGGGGGAGAGACGGGGGGCTCCGTGCTGCCATCCCCACGGCTCGGGGGGAAGGCAGGGGGGCTCTTTCCCCTCCTGCCACCGCCACCGTGGGTCCCAGTGGGCTTCCGTCCCCGCCTGCTGCTGCGGGAGTGGGGGGGGCTCCTTCCCCTCCAGCCACGGGTGCCGGCGAGCTCTGTGCCCCCTGCCATCACGGGGCAGCGTCGGGCTGAGGCAAGTGAGCCCGGAAGCAGCAGTGGCTGGCCCTGAGTGGCCCCGCCAAGCGGCAGCGCCGAGCTGGGCCACCTGGCCCCGTCGGCAGCTCTGAGCCCTCACGGCCGAGCTGAGCCAGTAAACCCTGCCATCCCGCGATTCTGTTACTAATTGGCAACTTTGTTGCATGCGGGTCCTCGCTGCGAACGACAGAGTGGCTTATAATTGGGTGTGGCTTGTGTATGGACAAAGAATAAAATGTTGCCAACACCTGGAGATGCGGCTTATAGTCAGTGTGGCTTGTAATCGTGAAATTACCGTAATCAGTCCTTAAGGACTAAGGCCTGCTTCTGTTAGGAGAGGTGAAGCTCTAACCATGCGTGAGTGGATGGTAATAATGAGAAGCATCACAAAAATAGAAAATACACATCATAGTGGCTGGCAGTAGAATAAGCCAAGCATAATACTAATATTGTTGCTCTTGTCCAGACTTTAATATATTTCAAGAGAAAAGATTATATTTGGTACATATAGTCCTTTGATCATGTGTGTGCTCTCAGCTATAGCTTCTCGTCACCTGTATGAGTGAAAAACTAATTTAAACATGAAGTTTAACTAAGCAGAGTTTTAGAAATTATGATATTAAATATACATAATGCATATTGATTTGTTCCTTGTCTTTAATGATAATTAGCAATGGCTTTCTGTTGTGCTGGCTTTGTTAGACTATTAAGATGATTAAGATGCTGTTTTGTATTCTTTTTTATATTAAGATAGTTAGCCATGATAGCAATTTTCAAAAGAATAGTGTTTGGTTTTGTGGTCTTACTTTACACAGTAAGTTGTTTTTTAACACTGGTTTTGAGATGCTTCTCTTTCTTCCCTTCAGTTACTAATGCTGAAATAATGGGTGTAGGAAGAAAATTCTTGTCTATGGGTGTGGTCCTGGAATTAGAAATTCATTAATCTGCAACAGCAAAGGATTTTTGTGGTAGCTATCCCACACACAGGTAGATGATTGACAAAGTTGCTGATTTAAGGTGTTTATAATATTGTTTTTCCCCTCCTGCTTAGTGATTGCAAAAGTAATCCAAAATTAATGAATTTTTCAAAAGATGCAAAGTTAATCTTTGCCCTTTTCTTTCTTGCAGTTTCTTATGTCAGGCTGGGCCACAGGATACTCATTCCGTTGTGATATTGTTGACTACTCAAGGTCGCCGACAGCTCTGAGGGTAAGTTGCCAAAGACAAAGGTGAATTGTTACCATAGAACAATAGAATAGTTTGGCTTGGAAGTGACCTTGGAGATCAGCTAGTTCCAACACCCGTGATACGAGCAAGGACAACTTCCACTAGACCAGGTTGTTCAAAGTAGTGTGTTATACATTTACTTTATTTTTAGAAATGCTTTTTGAACAGTCTGCTTTTTGAATGCACTGTTGTAGAGTGGAATGCACTAAATGGAAATGCCCTCTTGCATAATGTAGAGCATGTGAGTTAACTGGAGGGATGGGTTGGTTGGTTGGTTGGGAGAAAGAAAGAGGCAAGGAATTCATTGGCTGGTTTTTATTTCTTTTAAAATTCCTTTAAGTTTAAGAATTGTGTTGTGTTTTTAAAGAAAAACCAATCAAACTATACATTTAAATATTTCTGTCAGCTTTGGAACATCACTTGGCCTAGTACTTTCTTTTATATATGTAATTATTGGTCCTGCTCAGTTTTGTTTATGACTTTTATGGTTTGACAATTTGATTTTTACTCTTGTAGATGGTGCGAACTTGTTGGCTTTACTTCTTTTCCAAGTTCATTGAATTATTAGACACTGTAAGTATTTCTAGCCTACTAAAAGAATTGGTTCTGTTTCCTTTTCATAGCAGAAGAACTAGTGCTGTTCAGGGCTGAGGATACAAGTTGCTTTTTATTTAGTCCTCCAATCTTCAATCATTAGAATACCATTACATTTACCATCATGTTTACCCCTGTCACTCTGTATGATAGTGTCTTTTTACACTATTCTTCCTTCATTATCCATAAAAATGTTATGAGGGAACACACCTTTAAATATTTAGGAAGTCTGGATAACTTGTCTGTTTAACAGCTGAGTACACTATCTGTTATGCTATGGCAATGCTTGTCTCAACACTGCAGATAAAAAAAACAGTTGATCATGCTGAATATTTTTTTTTACATCATCTTCAGATTTTAATATCATCAACAGCTTTTAATGCAGGACAGAAGTGCCATACCTACTTGCTCTGAATTCCTGAGATTGTCTTGAGTGTCATGACTATAGAGACGTGTGATACCAGGATGGCATTCTAACCTCTTTCAAAGAAAGTCTGAGCAGCAATGCATTGAAGCAGAATGCAGACCTCACTCACCACCAGCAGCCATCTTCCCAGGACTGGCACCAGATAGGACTGACAGATATCTTCAGACCACCTTCTGAGTGTTGGAATTAACTGCAGTTCTATTTGCCCTATTGTTTGGGGCACAATAGTGGTGGTTCAGGAGCTGACTCATGAGCAGTGGGGATGTTCTCTATATCCTCTGAGCCAAACCGGCCGTCTGACTTTTCATCTGCAAATGTTCACAATTCAACACTGGAAGATCTTACTGACTAAACCAAATGGAATGGTAATGCAAGTGTCAGGAATGCTAAAACTGGAAAATCCTGACAAGTATATTCCTCTATTTGCCTTTATTTGCCACAGGTTATAGTGCTCCTTTTTAATTAGTCCTGAGCTTGATTTTTTTTTTAATCTGTTTTGTTTGACTACAGACAATTAGGTTCCTGTTTCTCATCAGGTTTTTGTTCTATTGCAAAAGTAATTTCTTAGCTGTATTTAAATCAGCTGACTCCAAATGTTTTCTCTGGCACACCAGACATCTTTTCTTCTGTATCCGATACTACCCTTTCTATGACTTGATTTCTCCTCACAGTTTTTTTGCTGTCTTCCCTTGATGCCTGCCCTTTAAAATGGGGCTTGTCAATATCAGTTAAGAATACCTATATATATTCTGTACAATTTTGATATTTTCCAACAGTAGCTAAGTCAGAGTTCATAATAAAATGCTATTTCTCTACCATAGTATTTTCTACTGTTAGTCCTTCAGTTAATTTTCTCAGATGGCCTTTCATTAATTTCAGGGGACTTAAAATGGGATGCTTGTAGAGACTTGTCAATCCAAGCTAGTCCATCTTACACAGTTTGTTGCACGTATAGAATGGCTCAACCTTTGACATTTAGTTTCAAAGCTTGCCTTGGCTTTTGAGATGTCACAGGTGGATTTTACTTATTGGTTTTAAGTAGTTTTGAGAACTAGTTTGCTTAGCAAGACACTCACTCAGTTTTCCTTCTTCTCCCAAAACTATAACTGTGAAGAACTTTTAAATGTATAGTAGTGAGCAACCAGCACTGATGTGTACATTTTTCTTTAAATATGTTGGGCTTGATTATTTTCTGTAACATTCTGTTCATTAAAAATCTGTTTCAGATATTTTTTGTACTGCGTAAGAAAAACAACCAAGTTACCTTCCTGCATGTTTTTCATCATTCCATTATGCCGTGGACCTGGTGGTTTGGAGTCAAATTTGCTGCAGGTATGGAGAGAGTGGAGTTACAGCTGAACATATCTTCTGGTAGCAAAAGTTACCTATGGTAGACAAAAAAAAACAAACAAAAACAAAAAAACAGAATTAAACAACTTGGAAACATCAGTGGTTTTAAATTTAGACTTCTGCAGTATTTTATGGAACAAGTGAGATCACCATAATTATTTAAATGGGTGGACATTACAGTAATTTCACAACCATAAGGTGCACCCTCGGAAGTCGGCGAATTTTGCAACTTTGTAGATCATATAAGGAGCACCGGAATATAAGGCGCACCTTTTTTATTGCAGCGAGGAGCCACGCAGCACACAACACAGTAATGAATTAGTAACAGAATCGCACCATCGCGGGTTTACTGGCAGGTGCTCAATTTTCAAATATTTTTCACAGATTAGTGTAGCCTTTAAATGTAGTCCTAGGCACCCTCCCCATGCCCCCGGTGCCAGCTGGCGAGGCAGGGCTCGGGGCGGCCGTGGCCCATGGTGGTCCGGGGCGGCTCGGGGCTGCCCATGGTCTGGGTTGGCTTGGGGTGGCAACGACTCGTGGCTTTTGTGGCTGCCCACTCCTGCTTTCCCCATGCGGCTCGTGCTGGGCCAGCAGCAGCGCTTCCCTCTCTCCCTGCGCGGCGGTCAGGGCCGGCGCCACTCCGCTCTCTCCCTGTGTGGCTCATACGGGGCCAGGGCAGCACCGCTCTCTATCCGTGTGGCACGTACAGGGCTGGGGCAGAGCCGCTCCGCTCTCTACCCACGCGGCACATACGGAGCCGGGGCAGCGGCACTCCGCTGTCTACCCGCGCAGCACGTACGGGGCTGGGGTGGAGCCGCTCCGCTCTCTCCCTGCGCAGCTTGTATGGGACCGGCGCCACCTCCTTCTCTCCCCACGTCCAGGGCCAGTGCCTCCTCCCTCTCTCCCCACACAGTGGCCAGGGCCGGCACTGGCTCCCTCCCTCCCCACGCGGCTCCTGCCGGCCATGGCCGCCTGCTCCCGCCCCACCCCTCTTGACTTGGCGCTCCTGCGGCACCGACCCACCATTGCAGCTCACACTTCCGGTGTGGCAAATGTCTCAACTTTGTCCATCAGATAAGATGCACTGGACTATAAGGCGCACTTCTGTTATCAGGGGAAAATTTTAGTCGAAAGAGTACACCTTATAGTCGTGAAATTACTGTAGTCCTTTTTCCTATTTGAACGAATTTTGTTCAGTGTTGATTTCTTATGGAGGGGAGGAGGTGTGGAGAAGAGACCTGGGTACCAGCAAAGAACATTATTACATGAAAAAGAGAAGTAATTGAAAAATTGTAAGTGCTAGGGGAGATACATGAAGCTAATAACTCTGTTGAAACTACTTCATAACCATTTCACCCTCTTCAATGTTAGAACTGAGTTGGAGGGGAGGACTGCATTCATTTTTTTTTTTTCCTGTTTGAGAAATTATTCGGTCTGTGTTGCAGTTACTTTTACTGGCTTTAGGTAGTGTGATATTTCAGCTTTCACAAAACTACATAAATATTTTTCTGGACCTTTTTTATAAAATAAACATATTTGAATAGTTTTGAATTTAAATTCTTTGACCACTACCAGCTTACCTTCACTTTCTCCTTTCCTGCTTGGTATGTCTTTCCATGCATTTTCCAATGCCACATTGTCAGTGTGCACCACTAATAAGTATAACTTGCCATGAGGATAGTCTGAAAAGCACAGAGTGGAGAAATGCACAGTAATTTATAAATCCATTTCTGGAGAGCTGAGGCTTTTTTAGGAATTTCTATTGAGAAATAGTGGGGTTTCATACATGTTTACCTGAAAACATATTTTGTGTTTTTGCTTTTTTTGTCCCAGAAAATTGGTGATAAATTGATGAAGCAGTTGTTCCATTGCTTTTCAATCTGCTATCTTAGTGTTTATTTTATGTTTGTTTTTTTCTGGATAAAAACAGACAGGTCCAGAAAGCACTCCAGAAAATTTGGAGACCTTTTGAACCTTTCCAGTGTGCAGCTTTTCCTTGTGTATAAATGGATATACTTCTGTTGTATTTGTTGAGTGGATTGATTATGTATTTCTCAAATCTTGCTGAGTGACTGGTATAAAGTAAATAATAAAACTGTGAATGGTTGTCTCAGCATACACCCCAGTGTGTTGATAGGTCTGCAAAGGGAAACCTGCAGCAAAAAGCAGTCCTTCCTCCTCAACCTTGAAAATTTTCCACTTATAGGTGATTAACTTTCGCCTTTTTATCTGGATGCTGGATCAGTATACCAGCTACAGGCTTCTGATTTTGCATCAGATTCAAATTTCCCATGTGATAATTTGACAAATACTTTGAGCAAAGTGTGCAATAATTTTGTCCTCTGCTAGTAACAGTCCCTCATATTTATGCAAAGCTGTGTTTATTCCAAAAACTCTGTTGCTTATCTTTACACTTATCTTTCCAAACACTGTTGTTTAGCAAGTCTAATTTTTTTCCAAGAATTTCAGTCCTGCTGGTGTTTATCTTGTATTCAGTTTCATCAGTGCTTGTCCTTCTAAACAGCAGCATTGTCAAGTTTTCAACCTGTTTGTAAAAGGACAACAGTTTTGGATAGAGATGCTGTTTTTTCTCTGATCTGATAAAATAGAAAATTATAAAATGATGCTTGATATAATGTTGCTTTTTGAAGCATATTTTTGTATTGTTGTGTAGGTTCCTTTTTTCTCTGCTTTAGCTATTTATTTTTTCTTCTGAATATTCACTGCACAAGCCAAAAAAAGTATGTATATTTGAACTGTAAGAACATTCAAATTATTTTTAAAAATAAAAATAGCTAAGTTTCAAAGAAAGTTTGCAATCACAGCTGGAGGAGTTATGCCTTCTCAAGCTGGAAGATTAATGTGAGCTACTCAAAACACAAAATACGCTTTATTTTTAATGGGAATGATTCTAAATGGGAAAACAGCACTTTTTTCACTAAATGTCTCCTTTTATGTCTTCTTGTTTTCGATTATCATTGTTTCCATGTCCATGTTTCTGTTAAAAATACTTTGCTGTCTGCTGCTTCTTGGATCACTTATGCCTCTAAGTTCTTGTGTTCATTAAAATAAAGCTGCTTTGAGCAGGACCATGTAGCTCCATGGTTAATCTAAAGGAAAAGGAAGTGTTTCCTTGCTCATGTGTTACCAGTTTCAGTCATAAATTTATCTCAACATGGTCTCTATTTAAGTTTCCCTTTCACTGAAAGTACGCTTTGAGATTGACAGTGGATTTGTGAGACCCTGGTTCATGATTACAAAAACTTATTGTCTGAAATTGTATTTCATTCCTGGGGAATCTGGAAATCTGTATTGAGAAGAGAATTTTTACTTATCCTCTACAACTTTTTGAAGTCCATCATGATGTCTAGAAGGGAGGCAAAACCCAGGAGGAATGCTTTCCACTAAGTTTTCTGTGTCTCTGTCAAATATATATTTTAATAAAAAATAATTTTAAAATGAAACCAAAGAACAAAAAATTCTACTAAAATGTTTTTGCATGTTATTACATCAGCTGGGTTTAATTGCTCTTTTGGGAATGCTTAGATAAAACTTTTCTGAGGCAAGAAACTGATATGATCCATTAAAACTGGTATCAATCCAATTCAGGTAAAACACCTTGAGGGTTAGTCAAAGTCTAGATTTTGTGGTATGTGTTTTTCATACCCTGGCTGAAGGCAATCTGCTAGGATCACAATGGCTTTTTAAATACCTGCTGTATATATAGCTGTACTACTGCTATTGTCTTTTGTTTTTTTACAGGTGGTTTAGGAACATTCCATGCCTTGCTGAACTGTATTGTGCATGTTGTCATGTACACTTACTATGGAATCTGTTCTTTGGGACCAGCCTATCATAAATATTTGTGGTGGAAAAAGTATATGACAACTATACAACTTGTGAGTAACTGTCTTTGACATACGCATCTCTCAAAAACCCGATTGTAGCTAACACAGATTTAATACAGTAATTTCTTCCTCTTAGTTATGCCAGTGTGCGGAGTTTACAGTTGGTGTAAGACTTACTAATGTTTTAACTGAGGAAAACAAAAGGGGTGAGCTCTCCACAGTAATATACTTAAATCTACTGACTTCAGCATTCACTGTAATCAGATTTAGATTAATAAGCTTTTCAGTTATGAAGTACTTAATAAATATATTTACAAGACTCATTGCTCATATAAAAAATTTCACAATGTAAGTTTGCACAAGAAAATACAATTTATGAACAGGATACCCATGTGACTACTAACTACATGTAACATGGTAAGGAAAGGGAAAAAGTACTTCTTTAGTACTTGATGTTCATTCATAGAAAATGTTTGTGTTTAGAAAATTTACCTCTCTCCAACCCAGACCATTAAAACCCACTCTTGCAGTAAATACATTAAGTGTTTCATCAGCTTGAGGTCACTTTCAAAAGGTTGCTCTTCTGGGTACTTTTTCATGCCCACCTCATTTAATAGATGGATTTTCAAAATTCAGTTTTTGGCTAAACAATTGGCTTAGAATGAGCAAGGATGCTGGTGGAGGAGGTAAAGGAGCATCCTGTCTGCTTGCACCAGGGCTGGTTTTAGTAGAATCGTTCATGTAACCATGTGCAACACCGAACAATGTAGCCTGAATATTTATAACTTGGTCTTTTTGACCTGGAGGCACTAGCAGTGCTCTATTAACTATTAACTTGGAGTTCATGTGGAATGTCTTTTTTTCACATGCTGGTGTGCAGGGAAAGTGGGAATTCTGCATTCTGCTTGTTTTTGGTTTTTTTTTTTGTTTTGGTTTGGTTTGGTTTTTTTGGTTTTTTTTTTTTTTTTTTTTTTTTTTTTTTTTTTTTTTTTTTTTTTTTTT
>PYHW01009486.1:13381512-13418201 GCA_013186435.1 Turdus rufiventris
GCCGCCCCGGAATACTAGCCGCACTTCCGGGTTTCCACCAAAATTTTTGTGAAAATGGTGCGGCTTATATTCGTGAAATTACTGTATTCAGAATTTTAGTGGGAAAATCTAAAGCACGCTAGTAGAGTTAAAGTCTACTAAATGCATTGTTTTAATTCTTTATAGAGAATGTAATTTTTCATTGTAAACTTTCTTGCCTCAGTGATGGAGGTTACACTTTTATTTTGCAAGTATTTTGGGTTTTCTGAAAATTTAATATAAGTGGGTTATTTATATGGAAGATATAGGTAAATTAACAATAGACTTAGCTCTTATCTGTTTTTTATGGATTCCTTGGAAAAACTGATGGAGCCAAGGATATGGCCAAATATTTTATATAGAATAAGCATTAAGCATTTCATTTAGTAGCATCTGAAAAAATTTTTCCTGGGCAATGTCAGTGTTTAATGATTGAGAACTGCCTAAACACACAGATAAGGGATCATGTTAGAGAGATGCCCTATGGGTTTTTGCATGAAATCAATATATTTTCCTATCAGTTGGTTCTCATTGAGGATTTGAAAATAAAAATCTGTTGACATTATTAGCTGATATTATCAGTGTTTTCAGACTGTTCAGTAACAAAAGAGGCATTAATAGGAACCGTGCAGGTTTAAAATAAATTCTAACATGGTTACTTCTGCCTAAAATGTGTGCCAAAAAGATACATAGATGATGTAAGAAAGGAAAAAAAGGAAGGAGAGACTGTGTTCTGGAAAATGACAGGTCTGTAAAAAGGTTTTTTTATAGTCAACAAGGCTTCCTGACATAATGCTGAGGCAAAAGGAGCTAATGTGGTTTTTGACAGTCTAAATTGGAGATTGTTACATAAAATCAGATGACTCATCTCATGTGACCTCGACACTCAGTATTAGAGAAATGCATTTTTTGCAGCTTTTATAAAACCGTAGACTATGCAAGGTGAGCATTTGAAATTATTTCCTTCAACTGAGAATTTGCATTACACCAGTTTTTCCCATTTATCAGAAAAAAACCCACAGAATCACAGAACATTTCTTGAACTCTGTCAAGCTTGTTCAGAAGTTCACTTGATTGTCTGGGGTACATTACAATAAAGCAGTTCTTGATAAGCAGTTGATTTGAGAAGGGGGTATAATAGTCTTTGTGTAGCAGATGGAGCTGGATGTGTTTTGGGGTTTTTTTTCATGTTCAGGCTACTGAATGATGGATTATGGTGAGTTTTAACTCCTCCTTGTATCTTCAGAACAAATTTCTTGGTAGATATTTACTGAAAACCAAGTCACTGAGCTAAAGACATAGTGAGAAAAGGGTAAATATAACGACTCATCATTTGTAGAAGACCGGACAAAATCTCATGGCTCCTCAGTTCACATGCTGTGGATTTTCATATGCAAGTCACACACCTATTTACATTTATTAGCTTCAGTCAGTGGCTTGATATTTAGGGGGTGATGGGAAACAGTTGATTTTTCATTCCTCTCTTTTTGAGTTTTGAGACAACTAAAGAAAACAAGATTAGTTACTATTTTTTCTTCAGTCAAATCTCAGCGTTTATGGCAAGTAGGGGGTCACATTTTGTTTTGCCATGTCATAACTGCTTCTAAGGATAATGGAAATCATCTCTGCTCTGCCTAGTAGTCTGGTCAAGGAAGGTAAGGTATGTCTCTGGTATGCTGTAGTTGCTTTGCCTGGGGTTGACACAGAGTAAGATACATAGAAGCGTTATCTGATGGCTGGTATGAATTATAGCAACACTGGTGCTAATTTAAGGCTGTCTAAGGGTGTGTACTGCTGCATCTTTCTGTGAATTTTTTGCACGTTATAACTGTGATTTGAAATCACTTATAGATTCTTTTAAACTTTAGTGGTGACTAAAGAGAGGGAAGCTTCTGGCAACCATTCATGAGCTTTCCTGCTGAATAGAGGAAGAACTGACCTTGATGCTTCTAGGCAAATTCCAAAGGTGAATAAAAGGCACAGTGTAATGTATTTTTCCCCCCTTTTTTCACCTGAACACTTGTGAGGATCTGGCCTTGTGAATGACTAAAACTTGTGTGATTTCAAATTATATTTGCAGTGCTAACTTTTAAACTTAATTTCATAAAAAACAGTAATTCTGAGTGCTTTAGCTGATTTTATATTCAAATACTAGTCAGCAAATAAATAGTGAGATCATTAGTATCTTGTTTATTACAATGACTTACAGCATATTAACTTCCTGTAATATAACTTCCTGAGCTGTGGAGAATAATATGCCTTTTTTGTTGAGATCTATGAAAAATATTTTGGGATGCTAAAAAATTGCTGCTTTCTCTCATGCTCAATAAAATTTTAGTATTTGTGTGCCACTTCAGATGCTTGATAATTTATGACCCAGCAGAGGTCAGCCTTGTGGCATTTTTCAAAACATATGCTCAAAGAAATAAATTAGAGCCAAAGTTCTTATTATAACATGTCTTTGAAATTTTGTTTTATAAAATGCATTTCTGCAAATTAGAGTTGATGTGATGTTTCTATGTAGGTAGATGTATGATTTAAACATCTCAAAGAAAAATCTATTTATGTAATACAGACGTTAATAGTTTTATGAAATTGTTAAAAATAGTTTCAGATGTTTGCCTTTTTGGAATTCTGAAATACCTATAAAAACAGCCTTTTTTCTTTTGCTTCAAAAATTGGAAGTTAAGGAGTTGAGGGAGAGCAGTGTTCATACCCTACATACCCTCCAGCTCAAAAGCACCAATGATTTGTTTACACTGTAAATGCTATTTTGTAGCTCAATGATCAGTGGTGGTTTCTTTAATACTAATAAGGGTCTAATTTTTTATAAACTTGATGACTCAGGTCGTAATCCTCCTTAAGAACCGTGGTTGTCCTGTCTTAAATTGGATTACCGGTTTGTAAGTTCAGTTTCAATTGGCAGTCTCGGGAGTGCCTGATTTAATTGCTCTTTGCTCTGCATGAGCATAATCTCTGTACCTTGAACTGAAACCAAAGTAGTTTTACCCAGGTAAACAGTAGAACTGAACATGCAATAACACTATTTTCAAGGCTGCAGCTGAGTCTTCTGCAACAGAAGATGATTAAATGACTCGAGCATGACATTGGGAACTGGGAAAACATGTTGTTGCCTTTTGTTTAGCCCGTTCACTTTCTGAACTGCTCAAAGATGCTTTACTCCTTTATTGTTCCTACATTTTTTGTGTACTCTGAAGTTGGTTTCCAGACATTAGAAACCCTGTGATGAAAACAATATTGTGAGGCTTTGGAGTGGCTGATAACATATTATGTGTCTGTTGCAGGAGCTAGTTGATATGTGAAAATCAGTCTCAGGAATAAACACTCTACTTTTTAATGCTTGCTATTCTTTAAAAACCTCTTCCACTCTTCTCTGATGTTTTGTTGTGTTGTTTTGTTTTGTTTTTTTAATTTGCCATCAGAGAGTCAAGGTCAGTTTGGAGAAAAAGCAGCTACTATGTTTATCTTCTCCAAAAGCTGGTTACAAACTACCCAAAAACTGTCACCCAGAGTATTATCTTGCAGATAATCTTCTCCAATTAGAGAGAGAAAATAAGAATTTTCAAACAAAAGATTTTATTAATTTTCTGTGACCAGAATACTGGAATGTGTTCTTTTTGAATGTGCTATCTGCTGGAGATTAAAAAACCACAGTATTAAGACAAAGCATCCTATTTAATGTTAATCAGCAATAGTGATGTTCTTCTGCCTGTCCACTCTGTTGATATTAAAATAGTGTTGAATACTTTAGCAGCCTGTGCACTTAACAGTATATGCTTTTGTAATTAAGCCCTACCCTGTGTGCAAAAGAAAGGTTGTTGTGAAATAATTTTAAATGAATACTTATCATTTTATGTTCTTCCTAGCTCTTGGCTCTAGTAGCTTAATAAGTTGTGTTTTTGTCCAGGGCACAATGACTGTTGCCCAGTACTTTTGCTGTTATATAGAACTCTCAGGTTTGTGAGAAACTCTTCAATTTATTAAGCCTTCCTTTAGCAAAAAGAAACAGAAGTATGTACAGGAGCAGGTGCTCTGAACTGACTTAGCTTGGGTCCAGGTGAACTAAAATTAACACAATTGAACTCAGCAGAGTTTCTGTATAAACAGGAGAGCACTGAGACATTTGGAACATGCTGCCCTCCACACCTTTGCAGAACACAATGAAGAAGTGCCTGCAGTTTTTGGAATGAGAGGCCTGCTTCTCATGGTGTCACACCAGTGTGTAAGCCTCAGCTAGCAACCTCTTCAGTCTGCGTCCAGAAAGGCTGTACAAACTTACCTCATCCATACACTTACTTACTTCAAACAAGAAATTTGTGTGAATGGAAATACACAGCTATTCTTAGGTTCTTTTGGGATGCTATCAACCAAGTACATCCTAAATCTTCAAAAGATCGAAATGCTTTTATCCAGTATGCATTTCTGAATTTCCACTCATAGAAGTGAACAGAGAAAACATCAACCCATTTCTGTTGTTAGCAACAGAGCATGGTAGATTTGTGAGGCAGATAAACAAAATGGCTATTTTTCTGGCAAAATTCAGTTTCTTTTTCCCTACTTTGTAACAGGAGGAGAGTGTCATTGGTTGACCCTGACTGGCTGGCAGGTGCCCACCACAGCTGCTCTGTCTCTCTGTTTTCTCTACTGGGTAGGGCAAAGGATTGATAACAGAAGGCTCATAGATCAAGATAAGGCTAGGGACAGATAACTCACAAATTACTGCAAAAGGGTCTTAACAGAAGAAAATTAATTTATTACCAAAGTAGGCTAGTGAGAAAAATAAAATGCAAACCTTAAAACACCTTGCCCCCACCCCAAAAAGGGAGCTTTTTTCCAGACTCTACTCCTTAATTTTCTACCCACTCTTTCCCAGTGGTGCAAGGGGATGGGCAATGGGAGTTGCACTCAGTTCATCACATCATCTCTGGCACTCCTTCCTCTTCTCACTCCATCATGAGGTTCCACCCGTGGGAAACAGCCACCCATAAACTTCTCCAGTGTGGGTTTCTCCTATGGGGATACAGCACCCCACAAGCTGCTCTAGTGTGTCCCTCCCACAGGGTGCAGTTCTGCAGGAGCAGCCTGCTTCAGCATGGCTCTTCTACAAGTCCTGCTGCAGAGTGAACTCCTCTCTCTCTGCGGGGCCACAGGTCCTGCCAGGAGCCTACTCCAGTATGGGTTTCCCATTCACATCCTCTAGGCTCTAGAGTGGGGTCCTCCAGGAGCTTCAGGTTTGTACTGGGTTGTGTTTTATCTGTAGCCAGCTAATTTGTGATGATGTGCAGCTGCTTACCATGGTAGTGCTCACTTTCTTACAGTGCTCTCACTTTCCTAGGAAAGGAAAAGGAGGAAGTGAATGTTTGAGCCAGGCATCCTATTTTACTTCCTGATTTCCCAAACTTTTCTGCATACTTGCTTGTGTTTGATTATATTCATATTGCAAAATATTCACTGATATAAAATGACTAATTATTTATTCTAGACTTCCTCTAGGCTTATTTTACAAGTATTTAAGAGCATAAATAAAAATTTTGGCAGGTTTTAGTTCCTTTCTTGTCAGGAAATTGAACCAAAGGAAGAAAAGAGTTTTCGTATTTCAATGTCAACTGTGTAAACAAAGATCAAAATAGATTTGGTTTATAACATCAGAAGTTCTCTTTCTATAAAGCGTTATTTAATCAAATTCAAATTTATTCCAAATTTGTTTTGAAAAACATTGAAATATTGAAAGACTATTGTTACCTGGCTTCCATTAAGAAAATATCTTTGTTTAGACACCTGATTCCATATTGAAATAAAATACTCTTATATATGATACCAGTTTTGTAATATTGGTGTAAAATATAATTTTTCCCTTTCTACTTTTAAATCCAGTTGGAAGTCAAGCTTACACTCTCAGGGTAAAGTATTGCAATCCTCTTTTGTACTTTTCACCCGACTGTAATTTTTTTTCAGATTCTGTTAATGGGAAAACTATTGTCCGAAAATGAAGTGTATAGGTTGGAATTGTTGAGATATCTTGGTGGTCTAATTATTCTTATTGGAGCTGGGAATCACTGTATGCAAGTATGGGACTGTCTCCTCATCATAAGTATATGAAATATGTGTTTAGAAAAGAGGAAATTTCAGATAGTATCTGACCAGAAATTTTTGCTGAACCCATTAATTTGAATATAAATTTACAAATTATTGTCTTGGGTGTAATTTGGATGACCTTACTTGTATATTTAACTTGCAAAAACTTAGTAAAAATTTCACACAAACACATTTAAGTAAAGGAAGTGGTAATTGTACATGACTTACGAGCTAAAGATTCTACCGTCTCTGAAAGAGTATTATAATGAGTTGCAAACTTATAAATACACCTAGAATAAAAATGAAATATCTGAAAATAAGTATTGTATTCTGAAATTCTCTCTGATTCTCAGTATTTATCTATTCAAGAAGTGCTTTGACATATGTGCAGAAAAAGATTTTGTTCCAGTTAGGGAAAAAATCTACCTGACAGAAAAGCATAAGAAGGGTACTGGCAATCAAATAACTGAACAGAAGTTTAAAAAACACCAAACAAGCTTATATAACAACTAAAGATCGTTAAGTAGGAGACATGGAGGCAGAAGAGATACTGTCCTCAAAAATTTTGATTGATTTCTAACATATAGCAGAATTTTTTTTCTCCTTTGTTTATTATTTCTGACAAACTGAAGGTCAAAGCAGAGACAAGGGTAATTATCCTGAGTGGACAGTGACATAGTAAGAATTTAATTTTTTTTTTGCCCTACATGGACATGAATTGATAAGAAAGTGAAAACGATATAGAGAGTAGTTCAAAGTATATAATTAAAATTTTTCCCTTGAAGCCTTGTCTCTTGGAGTACTTCATTGACATGTAAGTGCAACCAAAAGTAGTGCTTGAAGGGACTCCAGTGTTCATATAGGAGGGACAGGTTTGTGATCATTGATTGCTAAACACAGAGAGCATGTGGATTTCTCTGTTTTGCATTGTCTCTGCTGTGTTACTTGACTGATTTCATCATTCTTTACTTTTATTTTTGTTTTGAAATTAGAGAAGGATATTGTCTGCTGCCATCCAGTCTGGACAAAGGAATTACCCAAATGCTTGTGTGTGTGAGGTATCTTGAAATTGGTGCTGCAGTATGCAATGGGTACCTCAGGGCATTGGGACTGGTAGGCTGTCTCAGCAAGACAAAAGTGAGTTTAACCAGCACTGCTGATATCAATCTAAAGGCTTACACATGGCAGAAGCTGTCTTGAGACTAGTGCTGAGTAAAGGAGGCTGAAGCCCCCCCACATGTTCCACATAGAGGACAAAGACACAGACTGTGAATCATCCCTTTTTATGAACTTAAGGAAGAACTTTGGATAATTTTTTTTTAGCATATATTCTCCAAGGTGTATACTTTTAGTGGGAAGGGTTCTTCAACATATGTGACTGTCTTTGCTTGGGGAACAATGTCTTTTTGCTTGTAACCACAAACTTCTGCTAAAAAACTGTCACTGCAGGCTTTAAGAAATTGGAAATTGCCTAACCATAGTATGGCAGAGTTTAATTGCATAGCATTCACATTTTTCTCTGATGCTAATATATTGAACACTCAGACGTGTTCTCTTATAAGGACTAGACTCTGTATGAACTCTGCAATTTGAATTCCTAACTTGTTTCTCATTAATCAAGTTCTCTTAAGTATGAATCTGTGATTGGATATGATTGTCTACCAGGGTAGCAAGACCTTGTGAGTATTAGCTTGAAACATTGCACAAGACCATAGGTCAACAGCTGGAGAAGGGTCTAGAAAGTGAGTCCTGTGAGAATTAGCTGAGGGAGCTGGGGGTGTGTACCCAGAGAAAAGGAGGCTCATGCCTGAAAGGGGGTTGTGGCCAGGTCAGGTCAGGCTCTTTTCCCAGGCAACAACTACCAGAATGGAAGGGCACAGCCTCAAGCTCTGCCAGCAGATGTTTAGACTGGACGTGAAGAAGAATTTCTTCCCCGGAAGGGTGGTCAAGTACTGAAATAAGGTGCTCAGGGAAGTGATGGAGTCACCATTCCTGAAAGTGTTCAAGAAATGACTGATCTTGGTACTTAGTGCTGTGTTCTAGCTGACAATGTGGTGTTTGGACCATCTTTTCCATCATTAATTATTCTGTGGCTATGCAAGTTTGGAAAAATAAGTGAAATTGTTGAGGTTAATGCAAAGAGGGGATAGTGGGAAAGCAGGTGCATGTAGAAAGGTGAGGCATGAAAATGGATATTGTTTGACCAAATGAGTGAAGTAATATTAAATGGAAGAAGCCGAGCCTTTTCTAGCTGTCAAGATGTCTGTTATAGTTATGTGGTAATTCTCTGGCACGGTTAGTATTTATTATGGTTTAATTCAGCTTTTTACATGAACAACAGAAATTAAAATAATACACTAGAGGGTAATCAAAAAATTCAGTAATGAGACTAGCTGAGTTTGATATTCTCTTAATGAATATTAAACTAAGAGAAAACCTGCAAAGCAGAGATGTATTCCTGGGAGTAGCTAGGGATTTATCATGCAAGAGGAAAGCCCATTATCTTTTACTTCTTTTCATAGGTCTCTTTGAAGGCCAGCAGTTGGCAGGGTTGTTTTCTACTGGGAACATGTTTCTGTCTTTGCCAAAATGAAATATAAAACTGTGGGAGGGAAAAGGTGTCCAACAGTTCTTTGTGAAGAATTGCTGAAAGCTAGCATGTGCTCAGGAGGCATCTTTCATGCAACTTTTTAAAGGACTGTTAATTTGCAATAAACAATAATAGAACCATGTGGTGTTCTGTTACCAGAAAAATCCCTTGCAACTTTACTTGAAGAGAGAAACAGAAAAAGTACTTAGTGTTTTCAGGAACAAAGCTGAAGCTATGAATGATTCTGTGTTATTGCTAGGATTAGAGGTGTTATCTCCACTGTTTGAGCCTTTCCAATATCATCTGCTTTTCCCTATCTAAAGAATATGAGGGAATTTGAAATAATATGCCATCAAGAGTGCTTTTAGTCTTGTATTTGCCTGTCTCTATATTGCTGAAAATATTTTCTGTAAAGATGCTTGCTTTGCAGTATTGTGCTGTAGTTTAAATCATATTTGACTGCTGTGGGTTTCAAGAAAGAGATTGGTGATTACAGTAATTTCATGACTGTAAGGTGCACTCTTTTGACTAAAATTTTCCCCCGAAATCAGAAGTGCGGCTTATAGTCCGGTGTGCCTTATCTGAAGTACAAAGTTCAGAAATTTGTGAACCTGGAAGTGCGATCTACAAGCTGAGCCGGGACCCATGGGAGCTGCGGCAGTGGGGGGGAGTCGGGAATTGCGGGAACCGTGGCTGCTCGGTGGGGAAAACTGGCAACTGGCGCTGCCGCCGGCTGGGGAGAAGCGGGGTGAAGCGGCATGGCCCTGGGGAAGCACCAAGAAGCGCCGCAGGGAAGTGCTGAGAAACAGCAAAAAAGTGCTGCGGGAAAGCGACAAAAAGTGGCGAAAAAGCGCCACGGGAAAGCACCGAGAAGTGGCAAAAAGCGTAGCAGGAAAGTGCCGAAAAGCAGCGAAAAAGCACTGCCGGAAAGCTCTGAGAAGCGGCGCCGCCCCCAGCCGAGGGGAAGCCAGGATGCAGTGCGACCGTGTGGTGGGAACCAGAAGCCGTGAGCCGTGTCAGCTGGTGCCAGAGGCGGGCGGGAGTGCCGGGGCCTGCTGAACGGGGAGGGCGCCTGGGGCTGCGTTTAAAGGCTACACCGGTCTATGAAACATGTTTTGCAAATTGCGCACCTGCCAATTCATAACTTTGTTACATGCCGCGCGGCTCCTTGCTGCAAAAAAATAATGCGCCTTATAGTCTGGTGCGCCTTATATGATCAACAATGTTGCGAAAGTTGCGACTCCCAGGGTGTGCGCCTTATGGTCATGAAATTACTGTGGTCTGCATATGCAATGCCTCCATGAGCAGAGATATCTTTCTATTTTGGATCCTGTTTCAGAACCCTTCATAGCAGTAGGACTATTGTTTCCTCAGATTGCCTTAGAAGTTTAACTGGTGCTAATTGTTACCTTGTTTTTGTGAAATCTTTTTGAGAGATACAAACTGGTGGGCTAAATTATACACTTTTTCACCAGTTATTTTTCATAGTCATCTATTGGTGTCTATGGGGAACATCTTGCTATTACTCTATAGCTGCCTCAAAAAGTGTATGAAGAATGAGTATGCCATCATGCAGATAATACATAGCAGGTTTTGTGTTCCTGGAACCTCGATCAGGGCATTATCTTTGCTCAAATGGTCTAAGGATTTTAACACTCATAATTGTAACGGATGGTTATAAATTATAAAAAAAATCAGTCCAGGTTCTAACTGGTATACTTTTGCAGGGAATGTATGAGAATGATGTTTTATTACAGGTAGAAGTTCAAACTATATGATAATAACAATTTTTGTTTCATTTTTTATCAAAGTAGTATCACTAAGATCATCTGTATATGAATAACAAACTGCACAGGATTTGCTCATATGTTTTATTTCTTTAAAGTATACTTTATTATTACAATAGCTCATGCAATCTTTTGGTGTTGTGGATTTTCTTTTCCTTTTTATGCACTCTTTTCCACCTTCTCTTTCTCTCTCAGACCTCAATGATGCTTCTTTCAATGAGCCTATGTCATTACCTGCACTTTGGGAGGGTCTTAGAAAGCTTCTCATATTTTGTATAATTCTAGTCTTTTCAATGCTGCTGATACATCTTATGTTTGGAATTCTGTTCTGTTTCATCTTTTTGTGTGGGGAATCTTGAAGATACTGTGGTTCTTGTGGAGGTTCAATCTATCTTTGGGAGCCTGGCAATGAATGGACTGTAGTTCTGGGAAAACAATCATTTTGCTACAGGCTGTCCTGGTTTTACAGGAAGCTCTGAGGCATTGCCCTAGATGGTAAAGAAGCAAAATGTTGTTTCCTTTTTTTTTTTTTTTTTAAATCTTACAGAGTCACACTGTGCATAGTGCTTGAAATGCCTTACATTAATAATCCTTTGGATTTTTACTGACACATGGGTTGTCCTTTGCTTGGAGCAGTTGCCTGTGAATCTCACTGAATTGGCACCATGCAATTGCTTTTGCAGGGCTGCCAGTGTGTGCCAAGTTTGTGCCATGCCTTTGAAAAGCACAAGAACTTAGAAATAAGTTGTCTTTTCACTGCATTCATTCAGTTAATAGGTAAGCTTTTATCTAGAGCCTCACACCAGTGAGATTCATACTTCTTCCAGGCTAATGTCCAAGCATGAAAACTTACATCAGGTATAGCTGTTCAGCATGAACCTCAGCGTTCAGCATTAACTCCATCTCTGTCCTTGCAGCAAGTCTTTTGCTCCCCTGCCACCACATGGCTTCTTTGCCTACCCATCTTAAAAACCCAAACTGACTTTGCTTCTCTTCCTAGAGCCTCTTGAATTATTTCACTCTTCCTCTTTCTTATGAACACTTCTGTCTTTAGTGACTGTATTTCTTTATAACAGTTTCCTAGTTGATGCCTCAGTTAATCCCTTTCTTGGCAAACAAATTTAGGAATCCCAACGAACTGTCCTGTGTAAGGGCTGTCATGTATACACAGTTGTAAGTTTTTTTTACTTCAATCTTAAATCTAAAGATTTAAGTATGTGTTCTTTGAGCTGAAGTTTCAAAAAAAGAGGCTTATCTTCTGTACTATATAAAAGTTGAGAATTTTCATCTAGTAAGCCTAAATGTCATTATTTCCTTCTGGATGTGCCCTTTAAATTTATTGTATCGTTTGTAATGATGTTCCTAACAAAAGGTCTGCATAACATTCAGAGTATTTCAAGACACAATTGCATCATTATGAAGAGAGAAATTTTAGTAACAGTATCTCATTGTCTCAGAGATGAGGCATAGCAAACTAAATCAATTAGAAATCCAACCCAGACAAATCTGGATAAGAGTTTAGGAGCCAATTATTTTTTATACTAGTGGAAAAAGGTAACTACTAAAAATGCTTACAAAGGTGTTGTAGTGGACTTTTCAGTAAGAACCTTAAAATCAGTATGAAGTAGTACTTGAAAAGTTTATGAAATTTTAGTCTTTTTTCCCAAAGCTCAAATTTTTCTTTCTTAGTTACCCAGCCATTATTCTTAATTAAAACAAGAATTGTTTTGCCAAGGTTAGATGTTGCCTTCTATACTGGACTACCTATATCCCTTACTTTAACTAAACAGATGCCTTTTTTCTCTCCTATTGCATGGTTCATTAGTAAGATTCAATTTCAAATGTCTCTCACATTGGAAAAATCCTTTAGCAATTAAGATATTACATATACATATGTAATTGTATATTACATATACACTCACTAAAGTCTGTAGATAATTTTCATAGAACAATTTTTTTATTTATAAATAAAATTAATATTAATCACACAGTTGTTTTTGAACTAAAACCCCTGTGTGCTTACACTGGCTTATCAGGGCAAGACAAGTTTCCAGCTGTTAAGCTCTGTTGACGAAAAAGGCAGTAGATCAAAAAAGTGATACCTTCTGCAGTCCATTGTTAGCCTGGGAGAATGAATAACTCCTTTGTGCTGATGTTTGCTGGCATTAGGTGAGATACAGGAAACTCAGTAAATGGAAAGCTGTGGTTCGGCCATTGGCAAAGTATTTTGTAAGGTTGTGGGCTTTGTTTTTGTTTGGTTTGATTTGGTTTTGGATTTTGCGGTTTTGTTGTTGTTGCTATTTTGTTTGGGTTTTTTTTTGTTTTGTTTTTGTTTTGTTTTGTTTTGTTTATTTGTTTTCAGTTGCTCCTGAACTTCATCATATGTATTACAGAAAGAGGAATTATGCAAGAATGTGTCTAGTGCCAAATTCTTACCTATTGAAAAGTGCCTGATAGCCAAGCAAATATGCTTTAAAGGTCAGTTGGCTAGAATGCACTCTAACATTTTTATTGCCAAGTAACATGAACAATATTTTTTGAAGAAGAAAAGATACAGTGCTCTTCCATTGTGACACCTAAAAAGGTTATAGTAAAAATTACACATATATATCCAGACACATTTCACCACTGATGATTTTGCCTTATTTTTTTAAAGAACAAGTAATACCAATGAAAAAACCTTGTATTCTGTACCAGAAATGAAAGATATTTCTAAAGGAACTCGTAATCCTATTCATTACATTGAAGTTTATCTGTAAAAAAAAAAAAAAAAAAAAAATTCCTTCCTGGCTTACTTCTTGAAGAGCTATTTTCTTGAATATGAGAAATTGAAAGTTATTTAAACTTTCACATTGGTCATAGAATACCTTTATTTACATTTGTATGTCTTTAAGTATGTTTGGACTGGGGATTAAGAAGCTGGAAAGAAGAGCTATTGAAAGGGGTGTAGGAGTTGAAAATAAGTCAGCAGTGCCCTGGCAGCCAGGAGGGCCAAGCGTGTCCTGGGGGCATCAGGGACAGCATCACCAGCCAGGCAAGGGAGGGGATTGTCCTGCTCTGCTCTGAGCTGGGGGAGCCTCGCCTCGAGTGCTGGGGACAGTTTGGGTTCTACAGTATAAGAAAGACTTAAACTATTAGAGAGCATCCAAAGAAGGGCAGGCACTGATCCCTTGTCTCATGAGCAGTGACAGGACCCAAGGGAATGGCCTGGTGTTGTGTCAGCAGAGGTTTAGCTTGGATATCAGGAAAAGGTTCTTCACCCAGAGGGTGACTGGGTACTGAAATAGTTCCCCAGGATACTGCTCACAGCACCAAGCCTGACAGAGCTCAAGCAGCATTTGGACAATCCTCTCGCACCTATGATGTGATCCTCGGGGTGTCCTGTGCAGGGCCAGGATTTGGACTTGATGACCCTCTGTGTACCTTCCAAGTCCCAATAAGTCCCCACCAACTTCTGTGATTCTAAGCACTTAACTTTGAACATGTAGTAACAAATTACAAACCAGATTTTTGAGTTTGTTGCCTTTTAATTTTAGTACATGTCCACTGTTTCTGGGATATTGTTTTGGTGAAAATATGTTTTATCCAAAGGGAACTTATATAATGGTTTTTCTAAGCCAGTTTTTATATATAGGGTTGTCAGCACCTCTAAAACTCTGTGGTAGCCCTTTCCTATTTCCCATTTATGATGTATCTTCCTTATTACTGAGTGATCAGAACTGAAGAGATGAGAAAATAAAGTGGTACTGTAACTCTCAGGTCTTATTCTCTTCTTTCCTAAAAGCAATTTAACTTTCTTTCTGACATTTGGCAGCTTGCACATTTTGTGCCAATTGTTTCGTTATGTTGTCACATTGCTAGCTTTTTAAGATACACAGACGTGACCACAAAGTGGTTTTGACTCATGACTGACTGAGCCTATAGAATGCAGTTGGCACGACACAGTGCTCTCCATTTGCACAAGATGATTTGCTTACTTTCATTGACCAGTGAATATGAAAAAAAAATTCTTGTGAATGCTTTGCAAGCCCTTACTTGTGGCTTGCAATAAGCTTTATGGGCAATGTGATCTTCAGCAAGCCATCAACCACTTTGAACTCCAATACAAAATTCATCATTGTTATCAACTTGTATACTTTTCTCAAATTTTCATGAAACTTAATCTGGTTCAACAGTATTGATCAGAGGTTCTCTGTAAATATAGCTTTCTTAGAAACACAGGGACAGTGAATTCAATTTCTTTTTTTAATATCTGTATATTTCAGAAGTCACCATATTATTTTGGTTTTTAAAAAGATTTATTTTTTCGTCTTGGTTCAGAGGATGGACAATGGCTGCCTAGGACTACTTGCTTGGCACTTCTTGCTTGTCAGACAAATCTGTGTGAATCTGTTTAAAAATCAAGGTCATACCATTTTTCTGTGTGGTATCTATAGCTTTTCTGGGTTTATGTTGTTGTTTTGTTGTTTTGGTTTTTTTTAATATCTCGGCCCTTCCTCCTGACCTTGGATATTGTAGCTGAGGTGCTTAAGGCACAGCCTAAGGGTAATTGAGTAGCATTCTGCATACTGTATCAATTTATTTTTAAGAAGTCTATAGAAACAGTCTTCCATTTTCTCTTGCTTCTACAAAAAACAGGCCGCAGAAAGATGATTGAAATGTTCAGTGATTACAGAAATTGGTGCTTTGTAGTACAACATAATTAACATTCATGGTTTGGTATGAAAATTTCTCCTCATATTGGCTAGAAATTACAGTATCTTATATTATTATACATATAATTACATTATTAGGAGGAGGAGATATAAGGATCCAGTCAAGACCATATGGCTTCTACTAATCTCATGTGCATAATCTTCAGAATAATTACTTTCTGTTGCTTTATATAGCTCTCCAGTTTAGTGGGTTGACCCTGGTTGGGTGCCAGGTGTCATCTCTGTCACACCCCTCCTCAACTGTGTAAGGGAGAGGAAATATAACTAAAGTTTCGTGGATTGTGATAAGATCACGGAGAGATAACTCAGAAATTACCTTCACTGACAAAAGAGACTGGACTCAAGAAAATGAATTTAATTAGTTACAAAGTAGTGTAATGAGAAACAAAACCAGTTTTCAATTTTAGAATACCTTCCCCCCACCCACCCTTCTTCCTGGGTTTTACTTCACTCGAGAATTCCTTAACCCCTCCCTCACAGCGATGCACCAGGAATAGGCAATAGGATTTATGGTCAGGAGCTCTGCAGGTCCTTCATCCTCACACTCTCCCTCCCCCATGCTCCCAAGTTTGTCCCTCCTGCAGTTCTTCATGAACAGTTCCAGCATGTGTTCCTCCAGCTAGGTGCAGTCCATCATTGACAGCCTGCTCCAGAGTGGTTTCCCTGCAGAATTACAAGTCCTGACAGAAAACCTGCTGCAGCGTGGGCTTCTCTTTCCACAGGGTCACAGGTGCTGCCGGGAGCCTGTTCCAGAAAGAGAGTTCCATGGAGTCACTGCCTCCTCTGGGCATCCACCTACTCTGGTATGGAGCCTCCATGGGCTCCAGGATGTATCCTGGCTCCACCAAGGATTGTGGGGGAATCCTCTTTCTGGCACCTGGAGCACCGCTTCCCTCTCCTCCACTGACCTTTATGTCTGCAGGACTCTTTCTCCCTCATATCTTGCTGCTCTCTCCTGCTGTTGTGCAGGTTTCCCCCGCTTCTAAATTATGTTAACCCAGAGGAGCTACCACCATTGCTCACATACTGAGCCTTGACCAGCAGCAGTTCTGTCTTGGAGCTGGTGGGCATTGGATTGATTTCTGGGGCACAGGGAAAGTTTCTGGCATTTCCTAATGGAAGTCACACCTAGAGACCTTCACTACTGCAATCTGTCCCTGCAAAGCAGCATATCCAGAAACTTCAGATCTCCTAAAATCACTTTAAATCTTTGTCTTGTTCGCAACTTTACACTGAGTTTAATTTGTAATCTGTTGTTCTTCCCTGTACACTGATTAAATATCTGTATGTGAATGACAGCTGCAGGACACTGATGAGCTGCCTTTAAATACCACGCACTCAGTTTCAGTTTGGCCCTGAAATATATTTTAGCCTGGAAGTCAACTGATTTTACTTTGCTATCACAAATTTATGAGTTACATTATTCTGAAATCAAATTTAGGTGAGTTGTGTGTTCAGAGGAACTGTCTCAGAATGGAAAATTTTTGAAAAGTTCAGAATATTATTGATATTGTGATAACTTATGAAAATTGAGATTTCTTTCCGTTCTCCAGCTCCAAGTAACCACTGCAGGGAAACATTAAATTGGAATGCATTCTTTGTCTTCTAGGATGTTTGATCTTTGCTTCAGAGATCTGTCAGAACATAACGAGCAACAATGTCGTGGGAATTTTTCTTAAGCACTTTTATCACATGAAGCTAAAAGATGTACAAAAGGAAATTCCAAACGTGGCATAACTTTTTTAAGGAAGAGAAATTATTTACCTATATTTACCAAAGAGAGAGAACTTGCAATAGAGAGATACTACTTTAAACAGATCAGCTAGATATATGGTTTTAAGAACTTATATGGCCAAAGAACTATTTTAAGTAGCAGCTGATTCTTAAAAAACAACTTAGAATTTTAAAATTAGTGTGTATGAATTGATGTTATTGAGTTGAATGCCTTCTCTTACTTATGTGAAATTGCGTGAAATTTTCATCACATCCCTCAATTTTTTTGTTCTTCAACTTCAAATAAGTCTAAACTAGTAATGCTTGAAGTCATCCAACTCTATAAATGTGCCTGCACTCTCAGTGTCTACTGTCAAATAGCTTGTCGTGCTATGTGAAACAGGGTTAAAGGTTTAGTACCAGACTTAAACAATGGTCTTCCTTACCGCTAAAGCTTCAGATTTCATTTAGGGGCTGATTACACAGATGCCCTGAAGACTAATTTCTCCCACTCAACCTGTGCTGAAATGCAAAGGTTAAGTTTTCATTGTATGTGACAATAAAACAAAACTAGTCATTATTCTGTCTCTCCAGTGGGATGAACAGATTTCAGTTCCAACAGTGATGGAGAGAATCTCAGAGAATATAATACTTTTTCAAGACTTTATCTAGCACACTCTCTCTAAAAATGAACAACACGGAATCCAGGAACTTAATAACTTCTGATGAATTTAACAGCATCTAAAAAAAATGTTTATCACAAGGAGGGTTGAGAAACTGATAGCACCAGGAAGACAACTATTAAGACTGCTGCCTTTCCTGCCAAAGGAATTTACACTAACAGGGAAAAATAATAAAAGTGCTGAGAAAGACCTACCAAAAAGATCAGACTCAGTTAACAGTAATGATGTAGCTTGTAAATTATAGCAATTTCACGAGTATAAGCTGCACCTGATTATAAGCCGCACTTCCGGGTGTCGGCAACTTTTCATTCTTTGTCCATATATAAGCTACACTGGATTGTAAACTGCACTTTCATTTGCAGTGAGGATCTGCATGCAACTTTCACAAAATTGCCAATTAGTAACAGAATCATGGGATTGTGGAGTTTACTGGCTTGGCTTGGGGATGTGTGGGCTCGGCTTGGCGTTGCCCCACTGAGCCCCCCCCCCCGGTGCTGCTGCCCCGCTGCCACCAGGCAAGCCCTGGCGCGACTCCTCCGCAGCTGCTGGCCCCGGTGCAGTGCCCCCCCAGCCAGCAGCCCCAGCCCAGCTCAGGGCTGCTGCCGGCTCGTGCTTCCCGGTTGGCAAATTTCTGAACTTTGCTCATATATTGGCTGCTCCGGAGTATAACCCGCACTCCCAAGTTCAGACCAAAATTTTAGTCAAAAGGGTGCGGCTTATACTCGTGAAATTGAAGTACTTATTTCATGCTTAAAAAGAGAAATACGTGGGATTTCTGAAAGTGACCTTCCATTAGAAATAAAAGTCCTTCTATCTGCAGTTCAAATCCAATTGTAAATCAAAAATTCTAACAGTGTGGCAAGAGGCTTTTCTGTTATGTTATTACTATAGAAAAAGGTATATCCTGGTGTTAGACATCCCACTCTGATATAAGGGGGAAGAGAATGAGGATGGATGAGAACCTCTTTCAGTTCTACAAACAGTACAAATAGAGAAGTATTTGATGGACAGGACATTTTTTTTTTTCCGGATAAGATATATAGCAATTTACTATGAAAAGAATATTGTTATGAGAATAGAGAAGTTAATAGTGAAGCCTTATAGGGAATATTGGGAGGGCTACTACATGAGAAATTAATAAAGACAATCGTCAGGAGAACAGATGGTGAAGAAATAAAATTGATATCTATGATATAATGAGACAGAATTAGAATAAGAAACTATTATTTGTTGCATCTTCAAATAGAAAAACTGGGAATCATCAACTTAGTTTTGAGCATTGCATTTGGAATGAAAAGATGTGGCTTTTAATAGGTTCTAGTTAAGCTGTGGACTTCTTTCTAGCAAATTCTCATCAGTGCTGAAGGCTGATGTGGATTTAAAGCGTGGCAATAAAATAATAGAAGCAAATAATTAATTGGGAGTTATAATCCATGATGCTTTGCTTGGTGCATTGATAATCCACCACTTGCTGAAGTGCTCAAATGCATTCTGGAGAGATGTTTTTCACTTGTTCACTATTTTATTGGCATTTTCTAATTGCCTGTGTGAGAGAAGATCCCAATTCTTTGCAACTTCAGTTTGGCATGTGTGGCCATTCTTACCTGTCCACTGCTATGGAAACCAATGAAGTTGCAAGTCTAACACAATTTCAAAGCCTTTACCTTCTGTAGAATATAATAGGCCCTATTGTTTCAGTTGGAAGGAACCTCTAGTGCAACTGTAGTACCCCCTAGGGCTTAGCTGTGTCCAGTCTGGTTCAAAGTATTTATTCCTGATCTGAATGGTGAAAGGATTGAGTAAATTAGCAACTTCATGGACAGCACCAAGTACGGCTGGTGTGTCCATCTGCTGAAGTGTAGGAAGGCTCTGCAAACAGGGGCTGGAGAAGTGAGATGCATGAGGTTCAACAAGAGAAATACTTGATGTTGACAATATCAAGACAATACCACAATAATGTGGTGAGTTTGATAGTTTGGCCATAAAAATGCCAGGCAGGGGGAAGAGTGGCAGGAAAGCTGCCCATCAGAAAATGACCTAGAGGTCCTTGCTGACAGTGGTTGAACATGACCTGGTGTATGCCAGAATAGCCAAGAAGGCCAGTGGCATCCTGGCTTGGATCAGCAGTAGTATGGAAAGCAGGACTAAGGAAGAAATTTTCTGGCTGTATGTGACACTGGTTAAGCCACACTTAAGCCCTGTTCTGGGCCCCTCTATTCAGGAAGGACAATGAGATACTGGAGTGAGTCCAGAGAAGGGCAACAGAGCTGTGGAAGGGTCTGGAGAGAGCCCTGTGAGAAACAGCTGAGGGATTTGGGTTTTTTATCCTGGAAAAAAGAGAGCTCAGGGGAGTAGACTCTCTATAGCTGCCTGAAAGGAGACTGAGTCCAGGTGGGGATTGTCCTATTCTCCCAGGCCACCAGTGACAGGAAGAGAGGACATAGCCTTAAGCTATGCCAGGTGATGTTCAGGTTGGACACGAGGAAAAATTTCTTCAGAGAAAGAGTGACTAATCATCAGAATGGGCTGCCCACTATCCCTGGAGGTGTTTAAGGAATGACTGGATGTGGCACTCAGTGCCATGGTCCACTTGACAGTGTGATGGTGTTCAGTGGGACTTGATGCTTGCAGAGGTCTTTTTCAATATAAATTATTCTGCCATTCTGTGAACAAGCAGTGAGTCCCACTGTCTGACCACTTCAGGGCTGACCAAAAGCTGCAGCATATTTTTAAGGGCTTTATCTATATGCCACTTAAAAAATTGATAGGCTGGGGGCATTAACCACCTCTCCAAGAAGCCTATTCCAGGATTTGACCAATCTCTCACTAATGAAGTGCTTGCTAACGTACAGCCTAAATCTGTCCTGACTCGACTTTGAAGCATTCTCATACATCACAGAATCACAGAATTGGGAAGGTTCAAAGGGAACACTGGAGATCAACTAGTACACCCTCTCTTCTCCAGCAGGATACCCCAGGGCACACTACTCAGTAGTGTATGCAGATTTTTTTAAAATATCTCCATAGAGGGAGACTCCACAGCTTCTCTGGATGCCACAGAGAAGACAACAGTACCTGAGACTCAGGTTCCTCTTCTCAGGAAGAGTAGACAAGAGTGAGGCCACCCCTCAATCTCCCTGAATCTAAATTAGACAAGCCCAAAGTCCTGAGCTTCTCCTTGTAAAACATTCTTTCCAGTCCTCTCACCAGTCTTTTGGGTCTCCTCTGGATGCATTTGACTGCTTCAGTGTCCTTAAATTGTGGGGACCAGAAGCACACACAGCACTCAAGGTCATAATATTTACACATTTATTGAAACTTGCTTATGAAGACAGAAAGAAATTGCCTCTCTTTGGGTTAAGGGTAAGAGGACACAGGATGTTCAAGTGCTCTCTCCGCACTTTTCAACTCTATATGAGTTGAAAACCTCCAGAAAAGGCTACGTATGATCTATGTCTAGACAGGGAATATACTGTGATGACTTTAAAGAAGGATGAATTGAGCAGAATGTGCTTTAAACCATAACTCAGCTTGCAGGGTATTGTTTTTTATGAGCAGAGCAAGACAGAAGAAAGGTTGAAAGGAAGAGCCAGCATTGTTTTTCCTGTCACAGGGTTATAAAATTTGATTGTGGTTTAAAGATGACACTGGCAGTTCTTAAAAACTATTTCATCCTCTTAAGACAATTCTTTTCAGTTAATGTTTTGCAACCAACAATGTGACCTGCTCTGCTTACAACTTGATTGCCTAACATTTCCCACCAGAGAGAAAACTCTTCCTCTTAAATCTCTTACATCTTTGGTCACAACATTTGTTTGAGAAAAAGAATACCAGGACTGAGAGAACTGTTTTGTTTATAGCTTTTTTCTCTACTTACTCAAATCTTATCCAGATCTAGCTGAGCTATCCAAAGAATTTAATTGCCAGGGATTTTTTGAGAAGAATGAAAAAGGCAATGTGCTAAAATAACTGCACATATGAACTCAGTGAGCTGGGTTCACACTGCTCCTGCCAGAGTGACAGCTGCTGCTTCACTGAGAATACTGAGACTGCCAGAGGGGGTGAAAAGAAAGACCCTTACAAATTTGTTTCTATCATTGAACTTGTGGGGGCTCCCAAAAAAGGTAAAGTGCAGACTGTTTTTTGTTTCCCTCCTCTTCTCCCTTGACTTGTAACTTTACTTTCTTCCTGACAGCCTTGCACTTCTCCTTTCTCTGTCTCAGTGACTTGGTGGGGGTCTCAGAAAGTATTTTTTTCTCTCTGCTGCTAATATCACTCTGCATGCATCTCCTGACTCATGCCACCTCTGAGAATTGCACTAGGCAGAAAACATGCTGGTTTAATCTTCCCCACTCTTTTGTACCTAGTTCTATTTATAGGATATCAACATACAAGAAGTAGTTCAAATAATTTTACTTTACCCAACTGAAAGCAATGAAATAAAAGCCTGATATCCCCAGCTTAAGATAGGGAGAGAGAGTGGCAGGGCTCATTCATTCTCACACCTTGAGTGCTGGTGCTTGGCCTCAGTGATCCATCCATGCCAACAGGCTACCGAGTTCCTGGTATTGTCAGTAACATCTTTATATGGTAACTTTGCTTCTGTGCTTACTCTGCTGTGTAGACCAGCAAGAACCAGATCCCCCCTAACAATTATTTAAGGTTTAGAGTTGCAGATGTAATGCACAGTGGTTTTTTCTGAGTATAAACTTAGGAGTTTACATACAAATCACTTTCCTCCTATCAAGGAAGGCTTCCTCTGAAAATCCTGCACAAAATACTACAGTTTCTGAAATCTAGTTTCAGAAGTTGGAAAGGCCAGTTTTTACAGTTTTATAGCTAGTTTCTAACACCGTTGCAATCCTTTCTCAAAGGACTCCAAACTTCCTTCCGTTCTGGGACTTGCATCAATTTTGTGCGTAAATGTACAGCTGTCATTTTTAAACTTCCTAGTGCCTAGATTGGTAGTCAGTGCAGATAAGTTCTAGTACAACCAGAATTTTCTGGGAGTAAGAAAATAGAAGCTTTGTTGGGCTTCCCCAGCTGGATATTTACAAGGTTTGTCAACAGGGCGGCAAACAGATTGGGTCTGCTCTGCTCTGAACTTCAGTTAGCTTCTTTCTTAGCTTCTCTGGCATATGTCTGAGCATAAGGTTTATCATTCTTTTAGAGATATGCTCTCTTAGTCTCTTGGAGACAGTTTCTTCATTTCTGACCAGATGTTACTAGCTACTATGGAGAAAATTAGTTTTCTGGATTATGGAGTTTCTCTTCCATTTCTTTATTTCTTACCTCTGTGGAAGAAAGAATATGTCTAAGTGAAAATATTTTTTTATACGTATCTGTGTTCTGTGAGCCTGTCCCTTTAATCAAAATTCGTATGGATCTGTACAAGTCTGTTTGTTTGTCTGTAGTTAATGAGACTTAAAATGTTGTCCCCATACCTTCTTGTCTTTCTGGAATAATTTTATTACTTCATGTACCAGCCCTTCTGAGTGAACTTATTTCTCTTGCTTTCAGCCTTTCATTAGACTAAATGTGACTGCTTTTCAGCAGACAAAAGGGATTTAAGAGCCTTTCATCATTGCTGTTCTGGGATGTGGGTAATACAACTTTGAAAGGATACAGCTGATCCTACACATGCAGGATGCTCAGTCCTACAGAAGCAGTTTCTACAACCTCATAGGTAGTTTAAGCTGTAATTTGCTGCAGTACACAGGGATGGAGATAAGTATGTTGTGGCTTAATTCTGGAGTAAGAGTCAGAAGATAGAATTCAATTCCAGAATCAGTGATCACGGGAAAAGTTGCTTAATTTTGTGTCTCCCTCAACATATATGAAACTGAGAGGAATGCTACACTTCTATATTGTTTAATATGTGTAGGATAGGGTGTGTATGTTTCCATTCTTTGTATGGGAAATGACTTCTATATCTAGTATCTAGGCTTCATTAAAAGGATGTTTTGTTCTTTTTTTTGTTCTTTCTTATCTGTTTTTTTTTTTTTTTTTTAATATTTCTTGGAGATGGTGGGCATGTCTTCCGCTAAGTAATCCATATAGCTCACTTTCAAATCTGGGACACTGGGCTGAATTAGCCAGTATGACTTAGTGCAACTGTTCTATTAACACAAACAGTAATAATTTGTTAGTTGAACTACTGAAATAAAAATATTTGCCAATCTGCTTTAGAAGAACTTCGAGGTCTTAAAGTATCTCCATTCTGAGCAAAATACAAGCATATGTGTATAACATATTTATGTAGGCTTAAGTTGTGCTAATAGTACAGCTAAACTGTACCAGTCAGTTTTCCCTTTATGCAGAATTCAAAATTGCTTTTATTATTTTCATATTGAATTTGCCAGTTAACTGTGCATCTAATACCAACTATAGCACTGGCTGAGGTTTTTCATGTGCATGTGCAGTAGGACAGATGAATACCTGGGTTCCTAAAGGATTTTATGTATATTTTAATTTTTAAATTTTTTTATTTCCTTAAAAAAAATTTCTACATGTGTAGTGTTTCTTCAGCTTGTTTCTTGTAGGCACATAATGTAACCTGAACTAAAGGCCATTCTTGTTTACTGTAAGCAGGAGTTTCACATTCTATTATATAGTGTCTTACTAAATCTTTAAAGAGTTACATGCTGGATGAAGTCCTTCTGCTTCTGACGTAGGATGTGTATTCATGGATCATATGTTCCATTCCTTGCATATTTTCCATGTTTCCTTGTGTGCAGTTCAAATGATTTCCTTCACAATACGACCATAAAGAGTACAAAAAATATTTTATGACCTGGTGTTTGTTGGCATTACTGCTGACATGAACAACTTGTTTATCAAACTACTTTATGTCAGAAGACAGTGTTTGTTCCCAAATAGTACCAGAGCAACCTTATTCTTCATGTAATATTCACCAGCAGATCATACCTGCTGATTAATCAGATGAATAAACAGTCTCAATTTCTCTTGTAGCCTGTAGATATCTACTTGCATTGTTCATATAATAAATTATCAATATGCCCTAATATGTAGAATTTTGCTGACATTTTTAGAGCAGGGCGTGATAGCAAAATGTCTATCTGTCCATATATTTAATGTGTGCATTGCAAGGGGTGATTTTGTAGCTTATGCAGTTAGCCCACAAAGAGAAACTGATAAAAATTACTTCCCTGTGAACTTCCTGAATTGCAGGTAACCCTAGGAAAGGTAAGCACAAATGCATTTTGTGAGGGCAAGTAAATCTGCAGATGTTTAAGCTTGCAAATACCTTGTCATCAACAAGACACTTTTGGAACTGCAGGAATAAAGGTGTGTGAAATCTAAGGGGGGAGCAGCAAAATCCACAATGGGGTTGAAAGTAGATTGAGAAAATTTACATATATGGGAATGTAATTGTTATGGTTTCACAGCAGCTGGCAACTGAGCTTGGTCATTCACCTTCCACTAGGATGGGGGAGAAAATCAGAAGTGTAAATGAGAGAGAACTTGTGGACTAACATAAAGTGCAACAGGGAAAGCCACTTCCCAAGGGCAGACATGCATTCAGCCATCTCCAGAAGAGTAGGACCTCATCACATGTAATGGTGGTTTGGTAGAACAAACACCATACTCCAATCATTCTGTGGGTCAGTGGAGGCCAGCCTTCCCAGCTCTGTCCCTCCTTTAACTCCTTGTGCCCACCAGCCTCTTGGCTGGTGAGGTGGGTGAGTAGCAGAAACATTTTGATGCTGTGTGGGCCTTGCTGAGCAATAGCTGATGTATGTCTGTGTTATCAACTCTGTTTCCAGTAAAAATCTCACATGTAAACACGTGCAAGCTATTATGGGGAAAATCAAACCCAGCCAAAACCAGCATGTTCACTTAATTGTGCATTCTTCTTTTGGACAGCCTAATTGCCACTCACAAAAGTAGCCTTTTTCCACAGGTCCCAAGTTAGCTAAGGAGAGATGAGGAATGAAGTGCCTCCATTAGCATTTTTCCATAAAGACAGCTGTAGCTACTGAGCTGCCTCACTCATATCTAGGCTGTGCTTGTCTCTTCTAGCCAAATCAGTCTACTATGCCCAGACTCTTTAACGTATGAAAATGGGATTCCCCTTCAGTTTGCCAGAAAGATTAACCTCCAGGCAGATAAGTGCTGAAGTTCTTGCTTGATGTTTTCCTTTTAAGCTGTATGCTATAGCATTTAAAAAAGTTTTCAGCTAACATATGATTTCAAACATTGGCAACGTAAAATGATTTGTGGATGAACCATTAAAAAAACTGTATCTGGCAGAGGAATGCATTACTTTTAAGGGTGCTGATTTTATTAGTTGATGTGAAGTTGATATCAGTGCGGCAGACTCTGAAGCACAATAAATCAGAGTTCTGAAAGGCAGCCAAGTACAGAAAGAATGAATTACATGCAGAAAACTCCTATTATGGAGATGAATAATTTAACAAGATAGAAAAAAGGATATGTTATCTTAAGTACTGAAGGATTAACTGTATTACTTTACCTCAGACAATCCAGTTATTCAGTGAAGACTTTTCTCAAGTGCAGATATTATTTCAGCTAAGTTATTTGATTTTAAATTGAACTACAGTTAACTGGCAATGTGATACAGTCCACAGTTATAGAGCAAGCAAGGGAATGGTACCAATTTCTTGTGGTACTCAGTGGATTTTGTTTTCAAAACACTGAATGTGGGTGTCAGGTTACATGTAAAATCCTGCATTGGTGGAAATGGTAGGAGTTAATACTCTTTGTGATCTTGAGAAGAAAAACAAGACTGCCACTCTTTGAAGATATACCTGAGAGTTGTGGTACATTTCTTTGTTGAAAGACTTAGAGGTAACACACTTGCATTTTATTTGGGAAAGTTATTAAAAGAAGCAAAAGGTGCAAAAACAATGTTTTAGACACAGGTATGGGGCAGGCATTCCCCCTTCTAACCAAAGCCTTTCATAAATTCAGGGTGTGGTGGGATAGAAGGGACAGTTCTGAAGCCTGTTTTGGGGGAAAGGTAGACTGCTATTTGAATTAATCTGAGAAAAAGCACTTTAACATGTGTGTATATTATTCCTCAGTCATCACAGAAAGAAAACAGCTGGTAGTTGCTTTATTTTCCTTACTTTTGGAAAGCAGGGAGCTGAAATTGAAAAATAAAGGGTTTACTTCTTCAGATCAGAGACATGACTTCATGACTTGCAATGGTAACTACGTTCCAAATCTGTGGAACCATTTTTTTTGTCAAATGAAATATGGACTGGTGGTAAGGTTGCCAATGAATATAGATAACTGAAGATTTTATATGCATTTATATGCATTTTCAAATTGATAGGTTAAACTGCGTAACATTATCCGTTAAAATTTTTTTAAAAATTGTTATTATTTGTTTGCTATCAATTCAAATTTGCCCTCTGGATTGCAAATGCTGTTCTTTGGAGGTGGCTGGTCTTTAGTCCTGGTGGAATTGTAGAATCTTGGAACAAAGTTATTGCTTTTTATTGCTCAAGAATCTGTGGAACATTGACTTTTTTTCTAGTTAACATAAATAGCAAAACTGAATAGCACTTTCAGTGTCTGTTACCAATTTTTTCACTTTTCGCATGCTGGTTTTTTTTTTCTTTTTGCATTGTAAGCTTTCATCTTTTGAATGTGGCCTTTTAAATACGCCTTTTGACATATTTAAAAGGATGCAATGATTAAAAACTTCATGATTACTAGAGCACACTGTAAACCTGAGGACGAGCCTGCCTAGGTATGCCAAAAGGTGTAATTCATGAGATTAAAGGCTTTTGTTTCTCTAATTCAAGTTACAGTGCTCAGCAGGACAATGTGGTTCAGATGGTCATCTGCAGCTACCAGTTGTCTTCTGGGAAAGAATCTAAAACTGCAAAATATCTGTAGAATCTGGCAAATATGGTACCATGAGAGCAAATACAGAAGTCTGTTTTATGAAATGCATTTTGCCCAGGAGATTTCAGAAATCATTATGGCATATATTGAAAGTGGAAGAAGAAAAAGAAAGGAATATGAAGAATAACTCTATCTAAAAAGGATTTAAAGATGGACAAACCAAACTTACATGATTTCCATTCTTGTCAAATTCATGCTACCTCACCCAGGTTATCTGTGTTTTCATACAATATCACTAGGATTTCTGTATACAGGCCAAGAGCTCATTTCTTTCTTCCTTTAGTAGTAGAATTTTTATCAACACAGATAATTCAGTGGACATATTTATAGAAAGATAATTCAGTAAGGTCCAAATTTTTATCTTGACAGATTTTTCTGTATTTTTCATTAGATGAAAGTATACATTTTATTTTACACTACTTTATAAGATAAACCATAATAATAAAAATGTCAATGTTTATTTAATATTAAATATTTAATATTAATTTTAAAAAAATACTTTCTCTTAATCTAAAGCACTTCATTAAGCTTATTTACCATAAAAAAAGCCAAAGTAATGTTAGTTTCAAATTGGTCATACCTGGGTTTTTAAACCATGGAATTTCCCAGGAAGAACAACTTTGGCTCCATATGCTCTAATATGCTCTACTATTTCTGGTCTGTTCATATTGTTTATTTTTTTTCTTGTTTATTAATTGAAGACACAATCTATTGTGGCTCTTTCTTGCAAATGATGGTCTTTTAAATCTTAAATCCTAGGACCATGCAGATGGCTTTCCAGGAAGGATGGCTCGTTAATGCACTGAAGCCACCTGCCATCTGTAAAAAGAATAATCTTACCCTAATCAGATTTTATGGAAGGATGTTTCACATTTAGAACATGAATATAACAGCAGCAGAACAGTGAAAAAATTGCATAAGAAATACAAATCCACTTTTTACAGCTTTCTGCCAGTATTATGAAAAATAATCACTGCTCAGGAAGATGGTGGTCTTCTGAAACGTTTTAGCAGATGCCACAAATGTTTGACTACAATGCTAGCAATCTGATTGCTATGGAAGATTTTCATGTTGACTGGAATTTATTCTGTTCTTTTAACAATGAAACTGTGATTTTTCTTTTCTTTCCCCTTCTCCTTTTTGCATGCTTCCCTCTCTCTACACAGAAGGCAATCCCAGATAAGCAGATTAATATGTGGGATAGCTTTTCTTCATTGTTCTGTGCAGCACTTCCAGCTTTTCATAGCCAGTTGGACTTGTTAGGAGAAGCTGAGTGATTGGTTGTTTCCTGGGCTCCGTTTCATAAATTATAGCCAGCATGCATGAGCATGATTCCTACAGTTGCAGCAATCTAGAGGCCTGTCAGCTCCTGACTTTATGCATGTTCATTTCTATTTGTTTTATAATACTGCACTGGAATTTCCTGTCTTAGATAGTTTGCTATTGCATCGCCAGGACTCTGTGAGTAATTTTGACTTTTTCTACTCTGTTAATTACATACTGTAAACAAGAATGCTTGTGTTTAGGAAGTAGTTCACTGGCAGCTGACATTTGAGATTCCGTGCTGTTTAAGATCAGGTAAGTAAACTATGTAGCTCTTCTCTTGCTAGGTTTAAAGCAGCTTCATGATGTTACATGCTATCAGTGCATTTGGGGTTCACGCAAGTCTGAAATTGACTGTTTGATCCCATAGGTTCTGTTCTTCTATAATAAAATATAGGGGGTTTGCATTACACCTCATTTGTTCCTAATTAAGACATGGCATGTCTCACACTGTGGAGTGTACTGTATACCAGCAATTGTGGTGGAACTAATGGAGAAATGCACACAATTCTGAGCTTGTAATATGATAAAGAATCCCCACTCCTTTCAGACTCCCCCCTTGCATCTCTTCGAAATAAGAATAGACATAGTAAAAGTCAGGATAGTGTTAACAACTAGTTTGTTAAAAATACTTAACACCCTCCCTGTCACTCCCCACCCCCATTCCCCATTTTAAATGCTGTGATTTTTTCCTTGATTTCTAGAGATATTTTTTGTGGCAAGCAAATTAACAGTATGCTGGAGTTCAGACTTTTAAAAGCAAATTCTACCCACAGTGAACTAAAAACCTGTGGGAAACGCTGTACAGGATCTGTGGTTTAATCAGATGGAGTTATCACAGTGACTCCCTTGTTGGTTTCCTGAGATTGTCAAGTGCTACCTCTGCACAGCTCAGGTTTAAAACAATAGAGTAACAGATTGAAATCAGAAATTAGAAAGCTACTAAGGTAACACTCTACACTTCTCATAAATGCTGTAAGATGACATTCATTGCTATAAACACATGTCCATGCAAAGAACTCTCCAGGTTGCTTTTTTTTTCACTGGAAATGTACTTTTGCTCTGTGTGTGATAAAACTAGTGTTTGCTGGTAAATAGCTTGGGTTATACCAAGAAACAGACGTTCTGCTAGCAAGATATAAGCCTATGCTCTTTCTTATTTTAATTTTTGATGTCTTAGCTTTTCAATTGTATCACTAAATAATTTTAAATAGTAAATATTCTTCAGAAAGTTGCCTTGCTCTTTCTAATATATATTATCGATCCTGGGTATATTAAATGCCCTTGTAAAACTTCTCTAGATATCTTTTTTTTTGATAACAAAGAAATTATTTTTTTGATCCTGAAATAGGAAACAGAAATGTAATTTTATCGATTTTGTTGCTTGCATGTCTTGCATTGTAATGCCCAGATGCTTGCAAGATTGAAGCAACCATTACAAATTGAAAGTGAACACTATGGTGATTCTGTCTCAAATATTTTGTTAGATGTGAATCAGCAAAGTGAATAGCTTAGCTCCTCTAGTTTGCTTGCACAGATAATATTTGAGGTAACTTTTGCCAACTTTACCATAATGGTCAGATAAATCAAGTAGATACGCTATTCCTTTTGGTAATATTAAAACTAAAGCACAGTGAGGTCAGTTTGACTGGGATTATATGCTTTAAATGAGATAATTAACTAAATTATAAATTCCTATGATGTTTATGGAATAAGAAACAAGAACCCAAAGTTCTCTTAAACATGTAAGCTGGTTTCATCAGAGTTCCTCTGACGAATATGGAGCACAAGGAAATAAGTGGGTGAGACATTAAACTTGGAGAACGTGGTTTTTTGGTCTGGGCAGCCACATGACTTGTCATGTCTCATCTGAATGGAAGTTATTTCTACCAGGACGATTTTTTTTATATTGTCAGGTTATTTAGCTCTGAACATTGCTACTTTACTTCTGTGCTCAACAAAAAAGAGGGACTGTGGAAAAAAACTCGCAAGTTTAAGTGAGTTTCTTATGACGCTGTGTTTGCTGTGATTCTAAGGTGAGCAGTGTGCTATATTCAAGAACATGTATTGATAACAATTCTGTTAATGCCATATTTCCAGCTGAAACTGTATTGAGACAAAATTCGATGTGATATTTGGAATCTAACATATCACAAGCAGTGCCTTCAGGCTGGATCAAAGTCCTGTTGTGCTGGATGCTGTTCAAACAAGTAGTGAAAGGAAGTCCTTGCCCTTATGAGATTATAAACTAAACAGGATGGTAGGCACAAGATGGGTATGTGCACAACTTAAACATAACCTTGGGCAAGTCAGAGCAGGTCGACAGCTAAAGAAGGAATGAAATTCTGGAATATATTTGCAATGTGATGTTGCATTATATACATCTGTAGCAAGGGCCTGAGGCAGTGAAGGCCCACATTAGGACACCTGTTTGATCCAAGAAGAAGTATAGGTGCATTGTGCCAAAGATGATTAGGCCAGAATTAGCTTGCACTGAACACATTAATGCTTCTTGTCTAGAGGCTCCCATAATTCATAGCTCAGGGCCTCTGATGCTACTTTAAAGGAAACATTTTTGTCTTAAGTTAAATAATTCTTGCAATATTTTACATCTATTTTAAGAAGGCTAGATAGCTAGAATTTTAGAACTCTTTAGAAAGGTTTTCTCAAGTGTTTAAAAGAGAGTTTCAGATTTGCAGCCTTGTTTAAAACATGCCAGAGGCTCTTCATAAATGCAAGGGAGCTTAACTTCAAAAGGAAGACAGCAGAAGTTATAGCTTTCACATAGTACATACCTTGTGCCCTTCTCTCTTTGTTGTTTGTACTGGTGTTTGGCCAAAGCAAGTAAAATTCCTGTGTGTTAGTCTCCTGAAATTTAAGGTTGATATGAATAAATGCTTTACATACTTTGAAAGAACTTGTGAAAATAAAGAAACTCTCCCTTAACCTTGAAGATCTGGTATTTTCAGTGTGAGTGCCGGTGTCCATGTCAGCAACAATTAGCCCCTATTCAGTAATTCATGTCAGTCTTGAGAATTAAGCCCTGGTCAAAGTTAGTAGAGGATCAGAGAGGGCCTTCTGTTGCTATTGTTATAGCTACATAATTTTGTTTGAAAATATTAAGTGACTTCATGTGTGGCACTGCTTGTCTTTGAAACAAATATTTCTGCACATCTCAATTTTACAGATATTAAATACTTTTTGTTCAAAGAAGAATGCATTTATGTGTTCTTCCATGGTTCTATATTGTAATCTGTCATACAAAACATTATAGAATTTATAACTAGAAATTTTGCATTCACAAGAAAAGAAAAAAAAATTTCCTAAGTCAAATGTATACAGAACTTTTTCTTCTCTCACTTACAGTGGTTTATTAGTATTTCTAAATTAACTGTACACTCCACAAAGATTATTTCAGAGCTTGAAAAATAAATAAATAGCTTAAGATGAAAAAAAAAAAAAAGTGTTTTTCTTTTCTTTTTTTGTGGAAAATATTTTGCCCTCTTCCTGAATGATCACTAAGCATTTGAATGGTCTTGGAAACAAGCAAGAAAGTGTAATCATGTCAGTACAATAATTCCTTGTATCCTTTTAAAACAACATGAAGGTACATCTTTGATGTCTCTGGTAGATCATCCAGCAGACTGAAAAGTGCGGAAAGAGGAGGGTAGAGAGAGAGAGAGAGGAAAGAAGGAGGATTAGAAGGAAAAACAAGTAAGTTCCTATCACATTTGGAAGAAACCAAAGAAAATAACAGGGAATATTGAAATGAAAATTAGCTGTCCCAACCAGTGCCTTAAAAGTATCTTAAAAGTGTTGATTTATAGTATTAAATAAAGTATGTGATACAATTTGGCCCAGAGAGAAAATGAAAAAGTCTTAAATCACATTAACAAACCAGTTCTTGGCTTGTTTCTGTAATTTTGTCTTTGTAGTCTTTTTCTATGTGATAGTTACGCAGTGAAGTTACTGATAATAAAATATACCCCTAAGATGAATGTGTGGATAGTCATAGTAGGTGTGAATTTACATTTGTATAGATACGGAAAAGCCTTATTATTTGCAGATATTTGCATTCTCAGGATCAAGGACAGAACTGCTTTGGTTTTGTTATGTCAAGATTTGAGTTTTGTGCATCTGAAAAAGTAATTCTCTGTTCCTGTGTCCCCACTTGCTCTGCTTGAATGAAAGTATTGTTACCCAAAGCAGAATACAGATGTATTTATATTTTCAGGCAGTAACACAAACATTCTGCCCAAGTAGCATAACTTCTGGCTTGTGTGCAGAGAACATGCTGTTCACTCAGGGCTCGCTAGAACTTGCTGTTCTCTGCATGAGGAATGATGGTGTCTTCTGCATTAAATAATTTGCTAGCAAGTTTTACCTGTCATGATTATTTGAAGAGCTAGAAAAGTTCAACCTTGCTGTAGCCTGGAATCTGAATTTCAGGCTGTGGACAGCTAGCTTTCTTGATGCATCAGATTCTAAATACGATCTCATTTATATCTCCAATTCTGACAAAGCAGGCCAAAATACTTTTGAATTTTAATGGCCATAGGCTCTTGAGTAAGGACTGTAAATATGTATTTTGTAGTTTTCCACACTAAAAATGAAATCATTTTATTTCAGCAATGGATTAAAAAAGCTAAAGGGAGAAAAGCAGCTTTTTGTGCATTATATGGATGTAATTAGTTGTGCATAAAATTTTTATTAAAGTGTGGATGACAAAAATTGTATTTGCTGAGTGTTTGGATGTGGTCTGAGGGTAAGATAGGAACTGAAGTGGAAGAAGGTGGAAGGTGGTTTTGTGGTCTGTGACAGAAAAGGCTATAGATGGAATAAAGGGACTGTGATGTATAAATTGAGCTGACAAAGACTGAAAGCTATTTGATACTCTGTTTCACTGGTAAAGCAGAATTTTGAGAACATAAGGGATGTGCATGCTGTGAAGTGTGATTAATTAAATCTGTGTTTGTCTGTGTTTGTAGTTATCCTGAACAGTTCTCCCAAATCTTTTCTGGTTAGTTAAGAAGAATTGCATTTGACTGCAGTACATAAATGTCTGACACAATAGGGGAAAGCAGTACAGTTGATCTTGCTATGAGAAATTTCAAAATGTGACTCAATCAGTATTTAGTGATAAGTATATTTCCCCTAAGGTACCACATTTTGTAAAAGCAATTAAAAATAAGTGTTTCATTTTATCTTAGAAATTTAACACATCTTTTTAAACATTAAATACCTTAATATATTACTTTTTACACTATTTAAAGTACTACATGTGATAACATATGATGATTTACCCCTAAGCCAGAGTTAGTGTGTGGTTGTATATGCACAACAACTTAGATGCACAATTAAAATTTAAATTTTTTGATCCTGATTTGCTTGCTGTTTTTAAACCTTGAATATAGAATTGCCTTCAATCTGCATTAAAAAAAAAATCTGAATTTTTCTTTAAAATCAGTATCTAACAGTTAAAATGTTCAAATGTAGTCTTTCTATTCCTTGTCTTATTATCTAGGGATCTTCTTAAACTCTTTGAGCTCTGGGTATTGATGTCAAGGTTTGTGGTTTCATTAATTTATAGCCAAGGAGTCTGCACTGATTTCCATTCTCCTGTCTCTTCTTTTTGGCTTTTGAGAAAATTGATACAGAAAAGAAGATCTATTTGGCTTTCTACTTTCTTTACACTCAGTACACACATACATTGATATGAAATTAATGTGGTGATTAGATATTTATGTGCACAAACCATCATTTCTACACAAAAAAAATCTATAAAGTGCAAATTATACTTGAAAAACCTCTTAAAAATTAAATCAAGGAATGAGTTTTTTAATATCTGCACTTTTCAAAATCTGAATATCTGTGCAGCTTCTGGACTCAGCTCATGTGGAGGTTTGAACATCTGTGGCTCATCCATGTAAACAGATGGTGAGATCTGTGATGTCCCAGGCACTTGTGGTGAAACATGGTGTCTGGCAGAAATGTATTTGTACATCCACCCATTTTTGACCATTAAAATGTCTGGCCTCATTCCAGCCCTTTTGTATATGAAATTTATAGAAGTGTGCAGCCTTTGATCTTCAGGAACATAGAGTCTTTTATTTGCCTCTGTTATTTCCATATGGATGCTTCCTATCAAGACATTTAATTACAAAGAGAGGGGAAGTTGTTAATCACTAATATTTTTTTATAATAGATTCCCAGTTAGTGGATATAGTACAGCATGTGTGCATGCAGTAAATGAAACAATTAGCTGAGACCTGAAAACACCAGATATCAATATGATTTGAATTTAATTAAAATTAAAAGTTATAGGAAAATATACCTAATGCCCTGTTAATTGACATTGTAGGGAATTTTTATTTAAACATAAATCTCTCCTTTGAAAAAACATCCATTGCTCTGAATAATCTCTTCAAGTTTATTTTGGATTAAGACCACTACTCCCATTGACAAAGCAAAGTCTGAAAATATAAATCATGGTCATTACAATTTCCTGAAGTCTTCTCACAGAAATAACAGTAAGGTTCTTTATTCAAATATTCAGATCGAATTGCTTTTTCATGTTCACAGCTGTGGGAATATTAATATGTAGGATAATCCATGGGAAGAGATAGTTTAGTGTTCCCAAAAAGTGCAGTGCAGAATGATCAGCAGTCTAGTAATTTTTCTGTGCAAGAGAAATAATGAAAGATGGCTTTTAAAATCCAGGGAAAATGTAGCACTTGAAAATAGTTACATCACTGCAATGGGATGAATATTGCCTCCCCTATACTCAGGTCTCAAGAACAACAGGAAAATTCAGCAAGAGTAGAAAGGAAAAAAAAGTCTCCTGTAGGTTGTCTACCAACATTTATTGGCATACTTGGTAGGGTAGAAAATTAATAGGGTAAAAGGTAGAAAATAATCCAGGAAATGTCTACTTTTGCAATGTGTTAGACTGAAAAACTGGAGATGTTTATGGATAAAAGTCCTGATTTTTCTTATCTGCTTTCTGAATGCGCTGTTCTAATGAAGGAAAAATTGGTTACTTTTGGATATTATTTCCTTTAGCTTTAGCTACTAATAGTTAATTCTGTCTCTTAGTGAGTCTTATTGCAGCTAAGAGCAAAATATCCCCTTCAAACTCTGCTATTAACATGTGATAAAATCATTCTAAGTACTTCCCAGTCCTGAATAAGATTCTAAGCTTTTTAATATAATCCCTGGGTTCAGATACTCTTGATCTATCTAAACTATGTTAAGTATTACTTTAAAAATTCCTCTCTTCATTGAGGATGCTTTTCAAACTTAGAAGGTTTTCATGGGTCATTGAAGTTTCTGTTTTCAGAGGTACTAAGTAATATAGCATGTCAGTTGTATTAGTGTTAGGATGGCCTTTTCTGGGAAAAAACACCATACTCACTCTCCCTGGAATTTGCTCTTTCACAGTCATGGTTTGCTGCAAGTGGACCACTAGGGGTTATAACTGTACTTTGCTGTTAGAAAGCAAAGTCTGTTTTGTTGTTTTGATTTTTTTTCTTTTAAAAACTGAGATCTGTTTGCAGGACTGCAAGGTTATAATCATTAATAGTTCAGGTATGAATTTCACTATGAACTTAGGACCGTGCACTCACCCATGTTATGCAGCTCTGTGGTCCTAAACCATTTCAGGCTTCATTTGTTTATTTATCTCTCTTTCCACTCCCCACATCCACCTGCCTTGTGAAAAGTATCAAAACTTATGTTGAAATTACGCCTCTATGCAGAAAATTTCTTGCATGTTAAATTTGAGTACAGTAATTTCACGACTATAAGGCGCACCCTTTTGACTAAAATTTTTCCCCAAACCCGGAAGTGCGCCTTATAGTCCGGT